>JABFFI010001450.1:0-24778 GCA_013623725.1 Fusarium robinianum
CTGCGGGAGATGTAAAGGGTTTCTTTCTCGCGTGCTATTTGAAATCGAGATGGTTGGGGATTTCAGGTACCAATCCACGAGGGAGGGAGGGATCTCCAATGGGAGGGAGGAAGAGGTGTGTTGTGCCAATGGATCTTGCACGGGAATCTTCTGTGAGAAGCACGGGGCATGAGTTGGTGGTCTACCATTACCATTACTGCATACGGATACTATTACTCCGAATAGGATCATCCATCGACTATCTACGGATACTCGACTCGAGTCACGGATGATATCTCCATTGTGTCCCATCACTTCCGGCTCTATCCCTTCGACCCACTCCGGCCCCGATTCCCGGACCGAAAGACCCACTCATCGCCGGGCTCACATCTCCCGATCGTCCCATCCCCTCATCCTCCTCATCCTCCTCCACTACATCATATTCTCCCTCATCGCCCTCCACTCTCCCCCCCCTCCACATCCCCCTCGCGGCCCAACAATAAGACCTCTCATGCATCTTCCTCCCCATCCCGTTCGCACTCCCCTTCCTCCAAGGCGGTATCCTCGTCCCCCTCACCCTCGGACTCAAGTGATAGCTCACGCCCTCCCCGTGTCTCGCCCGCATATCGTCCACCGCCACCGTCGCTAGCGTCTGTAGCACCCCGTATATCAACACCCACCTCCCCCTCCTTGCTGTAGCGGGATCTACCTCCCCGATCATGTCGTGTTTCTCGAATCGCACAAACGCATCGACGAATTCGCTCGCTTCAAAGTCGTTCCCGAGGACGTAGATGTTTGTGCTCTCCGTGTACGCAAGTTGAACTTGTCTCTCTAGTGCTCCCGGTCGTGATGGTCCTTCACTCCGCTTCCTCCCACCCGCGAATGGAGGTATCGACTCCGGCAACAGAGGATATGGGTGCGGAATATGCGGGAATCGCATCTTGTTGTCGAACTCGATAACCATATCCGTCATTGGCACATCGGCAGTGTCCGCCTCAAACCCCCTCCTCCCACACTCCGACGCCATCATCCACTTGCGTCCCGACCTCGCTTCCGAGACATCCCATGCAATGTCTCGGTCGACGAGATAGTCGTACAGGGCGCCAAAGTCCCTCTGCAGCTCCATCGCAACCGTTCGCGTAAGCCACGACGTCTCGCCGGTACCAATATCCAAAATAGTAGCTGGCGGCGGCCACATCCCATACATCCTCGCGTAGTGACCAAGAATCATGGCCCTCAGCCTCTCCGCCGCACTCCTCGCCTCGCTCTCCTCACCACCAGCCCACATGTCTGCGTAGTCGAACACGGCCAGCCTCCCCTCCGCCACCTGCACCCTCACTTGCATTTCTAGACTTGCTCTCTCCAACAATGCTCTCGTAATTGGCATCGTGTGCTTATAATCCCGACATCCCTCAACTCGTTCATACATGCCCGCACAATGCAGAAAACACTCTCTCCAACCATCCTCCCACCGCACATCTGGGGCCTCCGCCCACGCAAGTAGCGATACTGCCGTCTCTGCGTCGCCGCGTACGTCATCGAGTCCCCGACCGCACAGGTAGCGCACGATGTGCTCAACGTTGTCGTTCTGCGGGGGCATCAAGCTGTCGAGGCGGATGTGGAGGTCCGTGAGGGCTTGGTGGAGGGACATACCAACGAGGGAGGCGTGGTAGATGAGGGCGAAGACGTTACGCGTGGTGAGTAGATGACGGAGCCTGTCGGTGCGAGTGAGATTCTGTGGAGGGGGGAGGTACATTTCGTATGAGATCTGGCCCCCGAGGTCTCTGAAACTAGCAGCTTCAGATATAGGAGGCGTGAGTGGAGGGTTGTGAAGTCCATGGCCGAGATGTGCTTCGCAAGAAGACCCTCTTCCCGTTGCTGGCGAAGGCGGAAGATTAGGGATTTCCTCTTCCGTGCAGCCCTCTCGTAGAAGGGTAATAAGATACGGGCTCTCCGTGGCCTCGATGACGTGCGACGAGAGGCGGAAGCTCGGCGGCTGTCTTGGAGTCTGGCCCCTTCGTCCCAGATAGACAAGAACATCGCCGTTCGGATCCCAAAGCTCTGGATCCCTACGGAGCTTTTTCCACCTCCCAACCGACCGTCCTCCGCCCAGCCACCGATAAACCTGCGGCGTCGTTTGCGGCGGAATCGGGGGTAGTTTTGACTGAGGAGGGGGGCCGATCGGGGACACGCTCCAGTGGCTCTGAGGACTCGGCGGCGAGGGTAGGGGATTTTGAGGAACAGAAAAGGGGGGCGCCGTCGGGGCCGTTGGGATGGATATCGGAGGGTAGTAGGCCGCTTCAGGTCCGGGGACTGTTCTAGGACGTGAGGCAGTGACGCTTGGGGGCCTTTCGACGCTACCTCTTATCTCGAAGTCTTCCTTATCCTTTTTCCTGAATGTGAAGGTCTTTGCTAACCCCTTTCGCACATCTTCGCTCCGTTTATCGAGCATGCTCCGTAATCCGCTCTTCTCGATGCCGCTCGCACTTTGTGTCGGCAACGTAGGCAGTGTAGGTAGTGTAGGTTTCCTGGGTCGACTGGATGCCCAATCCTCTGTGGGAGAAGCAAGTTGGGCACTCAAGTATGCGTCTCTTCGTTGATCTCCCATCATTATTTGCCCCGGGGGTATCCCCACTGCACTCCAGCCGCCACGAGAAGCTCCTGATGAGTCGGGTGTGGGGGGTAATGGGCTGGTGAAGCCAGGAGGGAGGGGGAACTCGGCAATTGTGTCGCCCTGGGTGGATGATATTGAAGTAGGTCGAGTATGGTTACTGGCCGCTTTGTTCTTGGCCTCGGTAGCCCTTTTTCGGGCGTAGGCACTTCGTCCCGACATGATGAGTTGCTGATGACGAAGGGGTCAAGTCGGGAATCGGGGAGGGGAGGGACTGGTCGTTGTTGGTAGAGACTCAACCTGTCATTGATGTGTTCCAATGAAGATGGCGAGGGAGAATCAATGAATATGGCAATGGATGGTTTGAAACGCTATAATGGATAAGACGAGCGGGACTCGTCACAGGTATTGTTCAACGACGGAAAGCTCTTCACCGGTGAGAGAACTCTCCAGCTGGATGTATGAATCGAAACCACTTGCGTTGTAAGAATAATAAAGAAAACCCACCCTCAGAGTTTGAAGAGGGAATTGGAAGGAAAGAACCAGTTGTCGCTTCGCTTGCAAACGCCTAACGCTTTACTCCGTCTCCTTAGTTTATAGCAAAACACAGTTCGAGGTAGGTGTTTCTAGGGCCGGCTTGCGCCCGCTGCGACCACGTTTTCCTGAGTTTTGTGAGACTTTCCAATGGACTAGCGCAATAAGACTCCTCGATTCGAGCCCCGATCTGTTGGTCTGGGTGAGAACGGCCGAAGTTTGTTTCGCGGGCGGGATGGATGGATGGATGGATGGGGTGGCGATGATGGCATCGCCTGGAGGAGATTGGGCAGAGGACAGAGAGGTTGTCCCTGGTTGGGTATTGTTTTTGTTTCTCTTGTTCTTGACGATCGATATAATGGTTGATTTGTTGTCTCATGTGTTATCTTTGGTGTTCAGTTCAAATATAGATATATGAAAGAAAGAAGAAAAAAAGAATATTATTGAGCTCAATGGTTGGTTTAGTGTTGTCGTCATCTGGCAAAATCCGGTCTCATCTCGATCCAAGACTCAACAGACAGGACATTATTGGAGACTGAACTAGAACCAGAGGGGGGCATTCTCTAGAACAGAGAAAAGAATCCAACAGCGTCAAGAAACTGGCGTTCCCAGACATTAGAATACTCTCTCTCTTTTTTGCCCTCTTCTCTTCTCAGTATAGCTAAAATGGCCCCTGGATTGGCATGCAACCGATAAGGATGGCATGTCTGAGACCCTGAACCCTGGACGCATCTTGGCCCCCTCGGAAGTTGATAAGCACAACGCTTCAGATAGACCAAACAAAGCTCCCCTGGGGGTCCCTCCGCTTCCCTTTGACGAGGAGGATACGGGAGCTAGCATCGGACCGTCAAGGCGCCCATGTCCCTCGCGCGACAAGATCGCCATGGGCGTTGCTTTTTTGCGTCACTAGAGCCTGTTGAAACTGTTAAAAGGAGCTCGTGAGGGAGATAAGAGCAAGTTTGTGTTGCTCAAGCCAGACAGACGGAACCAGGCGCCATTCTGGCCCTTGTTGTGGTTTGTCATGGGGGAGACAAATATTTGGGACTAAGAGCCAGCAGGGCTTTATTTTACCCCCGCGAATTATACATCCACTTTTTTTTTCTTATCTCCAAGTTCCCGTCAGACCGGATCAACCGGGGTAGGGACTCTGGTTCTCCGGGCTGTCAACGAGATGAACAACGCGTTATGGGAGACTATTCTCAACTTCCCCAGTTCAGATACAGCGACAACGAGTATATGAAACTCGGTTTCTATCTAATGAAATCTATACATATTATACTACGCCTATATACTTATATTTAGCGCCCTATCTTGATTAATGTTGATTTTTCTACCTGCTCTTCTCACCATCAACGTCTGTCAAATACGGAGTACACTGTTCGAGAACTTTCCCCCCCCCCCTGGCCACCCAATTCGAACAAGCTAAAATATGACAACTAGAGGGGAGGGAGCAAGGGTGATACTTTCAGAATAGCTATTAGCATAACCTATTTCGAAGTACTCCGTTCCCGACGGAGTATTCCTTATCAGCCAGGTACCGCCATCATGAACCGTTCTCATGAGATCTTCCCCCCCCCCACAGCATGTGATGGGGTTATGAATAGCGTCATGTCTCGAAGCGTTTTCGGTTTCCCTTGCTAATTGCCCAAGGTATCCTAGTATTTATACTTACGTAGCTACTCCTTTACAGATACTCCGTCGCTCTCCGACTAGCCTCTCTTGCATCCCTTGTCCAGAGTCGTCCTACCCATCATTTGGGCTTCAGCAGATCGACTTTCTCGGCAAGACTCCTCAGACATATCCATTCATCGGTCGAGCACAGTCCACTTCTTTAAGATGAGTAGAATTCATGGGCAGATATTCTATCCGAGGCGGCTGATGTAGTGAATATTCCCTCGAAACCAACGCGCGGGATGTTGAATGACAAGGAGCGGATAATAATACGTCTCAAAGCATTCTCAACTCCTCTTGTAAGTCTTAAGAACCTTCAATGGTATATCAAGCAGTTGTATTTGAAGCCATCTATTCGCACCAAGGGTCAAAGTTATGAAATCAGCCTTGTCGTCATGTCAATAGTTCCCCGATCCCGCACACAGATCCGTTGAACCGTGCAGAAAACCTCCAAAGCGGAGAATGAAACTGTGCCGTTTATCTAGGAACCATCTCTATGGTACCGGAATGCATGGACATTCTTTTTTCAAGGATGGTGGATGAGTGGACAGTCGTAAACTCGAAACTGGACCCCTTGAACAACCCCTTCAATTCCCCTCAAGATGGATTTCCCGCCAATCGGCATATTTACATCAGCGTATTGACGAAAGTTCAACGTCGCAAACTCGTCGAATACTTCACTACTTCACTGTAAAAGCGGACGAACATGCTAAATATGGACAGTCGAAAGGCATGCATATGTCCACAAATAAATATATCTTATCCTTCCTATCTTACCATGTCGTAGAATCGTCTATTCTTTTGCTTCTTTCTCTCCCTTACTTCCACCTCTCTTCTCTTCTCTTCCCTTCCATTCCCTTCCTCATCTTCCACCATGAAGGCCTGGAGTCTTCTGAAGCCCTTCCTCCCCCTCGCCCTTTTGGCCTCGAAGGTCTACGGCTACGCAAACCCTGGAGCTTGCAGCGGGCACTGCTGGTCCCACGACCCCAGCGTCATCCGTCGTGACGATGGCGCCTACTTTCGCTTTGAGACAGGAAGTCTCATCGGCATCTGGAAGGCTCCCGAACTGACCGGCCCTTGGGAATATCAAGGCCCTGTCGTCCCTGGCGGAAGCATCATCAACCTCGCCGGACGAGAAGATCTCTGGGTAACTAGACCACTCAGGCAGAACTGTAGACCCAGTCCCATATTCTGATCCAATTTCCAGGCCCCTGACGTCCAGAAAATCGGTAGCCAATACATCATCTTTTACTCTGTCTCCCAGTTCGGCTCTCAATCCTCCGCCATCGGCTACGCCTCCTCCCCCAACATGGAAGCCAACTCGTGGACCGACCACGGCGCCACGGGTCTCACCTCCGACTCGTCCAAGCACTACAACGCCATCGACGCCAACCTCATTCGCGACGCCGCAGGAACCTACCGCCTTACCTTTGGCTCCTTCTGGGGCGACATCTTCCAGGTCCGCATGGACGACTCTGGCACTCGAGTAGTGGAAGCCGACCTCAACGAACCCGTGAATCTCGTCTTCAACGGCACGGGGAGCCAGGCCGTCGAGGGGAGTTACATGTATGAGCGAGAGGGCATGTATTACGTCTTCTTCAGCTCGGGTGTGTGCTGCGGATATCACGAGACGATGCCCGCCCAGGGTGAGGAATACAAGATTTTTGTCTGTAGATCAGAGAACGCCGACGGCCCATTCCTCGATCGCGCAGGGCAGAGCTGTCTCCAGGGTGGCGGGACCATGGTGCTCGCGAGCCACGAGGACGTGTTTGGACCCGGGGGGCAGGGCGTTTTTGATGATCCGGAGCATGGAAGCGTGTTGTACTACCATTATGCAAACCGAAAGGTTGGCATTTCGGATGCTGACTATCAGTTTGGTTGGAATACGATGAAGTGGGAGGACGGATGGCCGTCAGTGTAGGGGTGCAGGCAGCCTGTTCACAGTCGGTAGCTGATCGAGAGGCGGTTATCGAGAGACGGTATTTAGAGACTGTATTTAGAAACGCCAGCCTGTTATCTAGGAGATGGCTTGCATGTTAATGTTGCCAACAGATAAGAGATGAGACCCTGGGCATACTCCGTACTATTATCCAGATTTACAAATAATAGACTGCGAACTCGACAAGACAAGGCATGGAACACTACAGTTTTTGTTTAATTAGGAGAGCCGAGGGCGGCAATACATAAATATACACTATCCACACCTCCAGTATCCATGTCGACTCGGGGTTTGTCGAAGTTCAGTTGGGTATCTATCTCCCGGCCGTTTCGCGTAAATGTGTCAAGGAAAGGTAACGAAGACAATCAAGAAAGAAACTATAAAGAAAACGACCATCGCCGCCGCCGGTTCTCGTGTCAAGAACATCCTCGACTCCCATGTATCATTTCTCGTCATATCGATCGCCCTTAGACACCATAGTTGTGGCTGGGCTTGCTCGTCTCGCTGTGGGTGCTGTGGCCGCGGTCACGCATAAAGGCCAAGCCCTCCATAACCGTCAGACCAGTAAAGATGGCCCAGATGAAGAATCCAAAGGCGACGGCAGCCTGGACGCTTTGACAGTAGTTGTTGCCGTGGCATTTGGGCACGCCGATAAAGGCCGCCATGGCGATGGAGCCGGCAAACCAGAAGATGGTGGTGACGGCGAGGAGACCGAGTGCGACGACACTGTGGTACAGACGGGGGAGGAACCCAGGCGTTATGGCGAGGTAGAGGAGGACCAGGATCGACCAGATGGAGTTGAAGAGCATAAAGTTGTATTCGGAGGGGGAGCCGCCTCCAAACCAGCGAGGAGAGTTGACACTGACGGCTGAGGGGGAGGTTAGCAATGCGCTGGTTAGGACATGGCAACGCTGGATCATGTCGTGGGAGATTGTTTGTTAGAGGACTTACCATAGCCAGTGAGGCCTAGCTCAATGATGAGCAACACAGCCAAGACGGCGTGGATGATGGAGACGACACCAAGAGCCATAATGGTTTGTTTTTAGATAGAGTAGATGGTCCCGGGATGTTATTGAAGGCGTATAGTAGTAGACGACGTTGTCGAAGACGTGGAAATGATAGCGGTACTGTCGGATCAACCTGAGGGATACGACTGTGAAGGGGAGAAAGGATGTAAGGATGACTCTAGAAGAAACAAGTTAGCCGTAGGAGGGAGGGGGAAGATAGGTAGCATTTAAAGGCAATTGATCTCGATGACCGTGAATCGCCGAGTATGACGGACGGCCCGGCAATCAGCTGGGCACCTCCGGAAACAGCACTGGAGGCCAAACCCAGCAGCCCAATCAAGGCCATTTCGCAGAAACAAGTACTACCTACGTAAGGTAGGGTGGAGGAAGGCAGCCCTACGAAAGCAAAGAAAGGAAGAAAGCGAATACGTCAAGAGCCAAGTGTCAAGCATTCAAGCGTCAAGCTTCAAGCGTCAAGAACGTCAAGAAACAAGCACAGCCCGTCGTCCCCTCTCTCGGCAGTCGTCACGAACCTTTCTCTGGGGAAAGCCAAGGGCGCGTGTGTATGATTCGATGACGACAGTCACTGGTGGATGGGCGGCCTCGTGTGGTGGAGTGATTCCATGATTTTCTTTGCTTTTGGGGGGGGGTGTGTGGTGGTGGTTGTCTGTCCCAAGCAAGTTTGTCACGGAATCAGAGGGAAGAAGTTGTCGAAAGAGGGTGTGGACAGTGGCGCCGCAGAATGACGTGTGCGGGTGTGGATGGGGACATGGTGATGAGGTCATTGGTCCGTGGCTTTGAAGTGTGGCACTGCGTGGCTTGGCGCATGGGTACTCCGTACCTGAGCCCCGTCCCGGACATTTCAGAGTGCCGAGATTATTATTATAGCGGGTTGCATCACTAAAGATTGGTCCCGGTCAGCGCTATGATGCCCTATAACGCCGTCCGGGGGCGGGACTCAGGGCAGTTGACGGGACATCCATCCTCAAACCTTCTCGGCCCCAAGACTGAATACGAACACGAGATGGTCGTCACTTCCGTTTCATGAAGCTCTCTCTCAACATCAACATCAACAACATCACCACCACCACCACCACCATCATCATTTTCATCATCATCATCGAAAAACATCATCCCGTGACGAAAACTCTCCCCATCAGATGCCCTTTTACACGAACCACCGCAGCACAGCCTTGTCTCGGCAGCTGAGCCCACCAAAAAAAAAAACCAAAACCCCGACATCTCCAGATTCCCACTCAAAATGGTCGCTGGTTCGTTCACCTGATTAATCTCCGGACATTCCTCTGCCATCCTTGGACCCCGATCCTCTCTGCCGGTCCCATCCTTGCTCCCTACTATGCGCTCCTCGCGGCCTCCACGCGTTCGGCCTGTTTCGCCCAGTCGGATGAGACGGCATAGCGCAGAGCAAACGACTTCACCGTGGCCAAGCCACCCAAGAGGACGCCAACGGTGTCGCACCTCCGTCGCGACCAGGGCTTCTTTTTTTTCATTCGAGATCCAACCATAACCAATTCAGATACTCACAACCGTTTGCAGAAGTAGACGAACCAACTTGAACCAGTCTAATCCAGAAGCCCAAAACGGATCGCACACTCTCCGGATGGATTCTTAGACGCCTGAGCACGCACAGCTGCTTCTTTCGATGCTCCTCTCGACAACACATTCCAAGCGGAAACTCAGTCTTTCATATCATCATACAAAAGGGCCGACTTCTCTTTCCGAATAGGCTCCGTTCCAGTCCGTTATACCAAAAGGTTCTCGAACCAGATTCTACACAATTGATCAATCAACAGTAACTAGTACCCATGTCATATCCCCAACGCCAGCCGCCATTCTATATCCATTGTTCAAGTCTCATCGCTCTCGCCTGTTCCGGTCTTCATACACCACCGACACCGTCGTCGTCTGGATAATGGCCCGGTCAGTCTCGAGATCGTCACTCCCCTTCCTTGAGTCCCAAAGCTGCCTCTCCGATGCCGAATCTCCAAATTGGTTCAGAGACTGTTGTCGTCGCAGGTGCCTCACCACCTTTTCCGTCTTGATATTGCCCATGTCGTAGGCCTTCACCTGCGTCTCCGTTGGCTGCGCTTGTCCTATTGTCTTGAGGTCGAAACCCGCCTCCTCCTCGGCCATCCCATACTTGTCCACCTTGGTGCGGTTGGCGACACTACCGATCGTCTTGAAGGGGTGTTTGTAGGTCCCCTTTGTCGCACCGCTCGCATTGTATCCGGCAGACGATCCACGCTCACCGATGAGTCTGGGTGCTAGATGAATAAAGAATCGTCGAAGCGTCGTTAGTGACGCGCAGATGACGAGGAGATTGGCTTCCACAAAGCTAGGTAGGACAGGTCAGCCATCAGTGACTCCATTCGGGGAATGGAAACACTTACATCCAGACCACGGCACTAGAGATGACCCAAGTGGTGTCACGGGTTTCAAGTATAGGCAACAGCAAAATAAGCCGTACCACTGAAGTAACCAGCGTCCTGTCAAACACGCGATTCATCAACAAACCAGTCTCCAGCAGCCTCGGGAGAAGTGGGAAGAAACTACTACTTACGCTGAACCGATCGTGAACAGCAGGATCAAGCCAACCTTTTGGCGCGGTGGCATCTGAAGCCGCACGATCATGGGGATAGGCATGACCAGCAGAACAAGGTCTGAGACAATACCCAACACGGCGGTGCAGATGTAAATGGCTGGTCTGTTTATGCAGCTTCCCCCAGCCATCCTGGCATCCCAGTGTTTGCGAAATGGGGTGCACCCGAAGATGACGGCGAAGAATATGGAGATGTTGTACCCGGCAATAAGAAAGAAGGTGGCATGGACGCACCACTTCCACCATCTTTGCGGCGACAGCTTTCGATAGAAGAGCACCAGCGACAACTTGGAGAATCCGGTGCAGATGGCGTACAGAATCGGTGAGACAACCATATACTAGGAACGTCAATCCAGAGCCACGGGCGCCCAAGTCGGCGAGAGTGGCAGAGTTCAAGCGACCAACTCACCTTGCTACCCAGATTCCAGTCGTCGAGTGACAGCTCCCAGGCGTGGATGCCCATCAGCCCGAGGATAAAAGACCCTACTGCCAGTTAGCCAATGACCTTGTGGGTTCTCAGTCAACGACTCCAAGTACTCACGAAGACAGGCGACCTGAACCGCAATAGAAGACAACCACGCGATCACGAGAAACACTACTGTCGTTAGCCCACACCCATATACCGGAACCCAGACGATGCTACTACCTACCTGTCTCGCCGTCCACTTTCCGCAAGACCAAGATCTTGACATATATGTGCTGGAGAAAGAAGAGAAAAGCCAGCGCAATGCCGATGCCGGAAACCACGTACGACTCAATCACATTCTTTCGTTGCGGGTTTTCAAAGTCGACTTCATAGCCATCCGGAGGTGCCATAACCACCATTACACCATGGACCTCTGGGAAGGTAAGCATCCTGGCCCTGTGTCCTCAACTCGCCCCAGCGAGGAGTTGTATCTCGATCTCGGTCGCCGATTGATTTCCGGTATCCGTCGTCAGTCGAGAATACGAAAGGATTCGACCGTCCAGCTGTCTGATTTCAATGAAGCAAGAGTATCGAATCGAATGCGGTAATGGGTCTCGTGGACGAGTCGCCGGTCTACCACGCCAGGTGGGTAGAGTCAAGTATAGACAAACGAAACGAACGTCACAACCGAAGAAGTAGCAATCATGAGAGAGCGTTCATCGACTTCAGCACCACGCGGCAGAAGCAAAAAAAAGAAACAAGAAATGGAAAGAAAACAAGAAGCCGGAATCAGCACTAAACAACATCAGTCCAGTCACGAAGTCCGCTCGTCTCCTGGGGAGGGGGGCATCAGATCCTTAAACCAGACTTCGCATCCTCCTCAATGCAACTCGTTGGTTGGAAAACATCACCCGTCAGCCTTCTTGCAGCGCTCAGACTTCAAAACTAGGGACCAGCCCCGGATGGTGTCTTCTCAACCCCATGGTCCTGCAGAAAGAGTGTCCACATGGCCACAGAACGTGCAGACCACCCGGCGGCCCGGGACCGCGCTGCAGGAATTGTTGCCGCTGTGAGGGATGGCGGTGGGAGTCGGTGGTTTTCGATGCTCTGGGAGGGACTTGAGGCTTATACGATCGACATCAGATTTCCAATACAGCGAGCGGGCACTCCTCTGCGATACTCATGGATCTCTCTTCAGATCCTTTGACCCAATCTTTTGATCTCACCACTATGAGCCGCTCTACTCTTGAAGTTCCCACCCACCCATAGCATCCACAACCCGACGATGCGCGCCTGCAGACTCAGGACAACGGCCGAGAGCGCTGATCAGCAGCAGGGATAGAGGCCGTGAGATCGGCAGAAACATGGGTATCCATAGATAGCTGCCGGTGTTGTGGAGATTGGCCTCGTGAGGGTTACTATTATGTACTCACTCAATCCACCTACCATGTCTCGAAACTGCCAGACGAGATAAGAACCTCATTGCTTTATTTTTTCTCACTGAGCCGCCCGAACCTCTCATGTTTCAGAGCCCGCAAAACATCATCGAAAAGTCTCAGACATGGATGGCCCTCACAGCTCTCAGTCCTCAGCTCAACTACCTACTACCCCCAGCACAACCTGCATGGGCACCCCAGGAACATGAATCATTCTTCCGCATACGCACAGCGCACAGAGCAGTCACGCTGCACGTCTCATCTACAGTATCTTATTTCAAAGGGTTGCCGCTCTTCTTCTCCCACACCCAAACTACAGTTCGGATCAGTCGACACTGAGGCGGGGAATAGAAAGGGTCATGGATTCTGTCGAGACATGATCCTCGTCAGAACCTAGGTAAGGCCGAAATCAATCATTGATCTTGCAGAGTCCATACGAACTAATTATATTACCTTTGATTTGTTCTTGTTTCAACCTCGGGTCTGTGGGCAGATTCCCAGTGGTTGGCCTCTTATCCCCAGTCACCAGGTTTTCTCACCAAAACGCAAACCGCACTCATGTCAACTCATGTCTATTATCTATCATCATTAACGCATCGTTTCCTCGTGTCCATCTATACCCCCTCCGTCTTGGTCCAACTCTCTAGAGACCAACCTTGAAGCAGTTGGCATAGTAAGTCACGGTCGCGCTCCAGTCGGAAAACAGACCAATGATGCCGATTTGGCGGTAAAGCACATCAACCAGCTTGAACATGTCGCCGTCCTTTTCCACAACGTCCGTGATGGACCCGTAGTAGTAGTTGCCGTTGGCACCGTTGACCAGAGGGCCTGATCGCTCGAGACTCCAGCTGATGATGTCCAGGCCCAGCTCGCGAGCCTTGATGGCGTAATCGCTAGGCACAATCTCGCCGTCCTTGCTAGTGACGAGATACGGCAGCGGGGGCGCGACGATGGGGACGCCGTCCTGGGCATACCGAGTGAGGTTCTGGACGGCGAGCGGGAAAGTCTCGGGGGTCTCGCCCGTCTCGTCGAGATAGACGGCCTGGCGGGCGAACTTGGGCTCAGCCTTGAGCCAGTACAGAATGTCGTCGTAGAGGAAGCTCTGGGGCCAGACGCGCGAGGGCTTGATGCCTGCGGCCTTGTACTCGTCAATCATCTGCTGCGCATACATCTCCTGCGTGTAGTCACCCTCAAAGGGCATATCGACCTCGGGCGTCTTCAGCTCGGGGGTGAACTTGAGGCCGAGCGAGTCGACGAGGGCGATGTGCTCCTTGTGGCTCAGGATGGTGCCGCAGGTCGCGTAGAGGTCGGTTCGCCAGTTGGCAGTGCCGTCGAGGAAGTCCTTGGCGTTGGTGGCGCTGGCATTGAAGCCGTCCATCTTCGCGCAGAGGGACTTGAACTCCTTGAGAGTGATGTCGCTGGTGCAGCACTTGGCCGATGCGGGCTTTCCGTCCTTGGCCGGCGCAAAGGGCTCGGTGCACTTGGCATTGAGCTCAGGAATAGTGACGATGTTGGTCGTCGTGTGGAGATCGCACTGCGCGTGTCGGCAGACGAGCTCCCGGTCCTTGGTGAAGGCCACATCGCACTCGAGCACACCAGCACCCATACGAGCACCGGCAATGTTGGACTCGAGGGAGTGCTCCGGGAACTGGAGAGCAGCGCCGCCGCGGTGGCCAATAGACCAGTCCGAAGGCTTCATGCGCTTCTCGGAGCAGGACTGGAGCTTCTTCTTGAGGGGGCCGTCGTCCATGTCGTTGACGAGGTAGTAGGGCCGGGGGCCAAGCTGGATCTCCTTGATGGGCTTGACGCCGCCATACTTGGACTTGGGGGCAGCAACGGCAGGGCCAGCAATGGCCAGGCCAGCAACGAGGGGGGTTGAGAAGCGCATGTTTAGGAGCTAGCCAACGACGGATGATGGAGGTGCAAGGAGCGCAGAACTAGATCAATCCCTTCGAAAGGCAAGGAGTTGAGGTTGCAATTGAGACCGAGGCTAACGAGAGACCGAAAACAAAGACATGCTGAACCGGCCATCTCTCAGGTTTTATGGTTACGAGCGAGCTCTCTACGAGCCGTGAACGACGATCCGCAATGGATAAGCCCAATTAGGAAGTTGGTGAAGATGACGTCGCGCCAGGATCCAACTGAAGGTCGCAATGTCTGTCGGGTTCCCGCAAGGGCCGGGTCAATTCACGCCGGGACGGAGAGTAGAATGTCCCAAGAGGATGTCTTGGCCGAGACCTCGGTGTTTGGGATAGGAATAGGGCCGGCCGAAAAGACAACATCGTGACGCCGATCGCAAGCTTCAGAGGCCGGGCAGATGCCTGTAATCAATTGCCAGGTCTCGAGCAAGCTGTCGGTTCTGCCAAAGCATAGGTAGCATAGCTCCGAGAGCACGTGTGGGGAAGCTGTCGGTATCGTTGGAGGAGATGGGCGGGGGGGGATACAGCGGGTGTATGTATGCCTCGCAGCGTTGCACCTGGTAGTCGAACCTAGGTCGATGCGTGTTTGGTACAGAGACTATGATTCGTCGTCATGGTCAGGGCAGCTAGTCAATCCTAGTCGCAGGCTATAACTCGGCGTTCCAAGGAAAATCAATCCTCGTGTTGTTGGTGTCTTCTCAGTCAAGTACGTTGGTTATAGTACCTACCTCAATAGTCACACCCGATGAATCTTGCGTTCCTAATCCGTTTCTAGCGCCAAGTCTGAGCCGTCGCTGCTTTACCCGGAGCGGAGGTGATCCGATTACCCATCCTGATGTGCGTCACGCCCCACTTTATTACCCAACAAGGGCTAGGTAGGTTTAACGTTACTGTGTGGCTTGTACCTGTAACCCCGCCAGGTCTCAGCCCCGCGCACAAAGTTCTATTCTTTACCCCATCGTCCAAGAGCTCCATCTTCTCTCATCGCAGCTTTCTAACTGTGCTGTTCTCTGCTTCGACACCTGGTCGAATCTCGAAACATGCCGATCACTGTGATTCTCGGCTCTCAATGGGGTAGGTACTTACACCCCTGTCATCGCTAAGCACCGGGCATGGATATGTACTAACGTGAACCTGCTTGCTTTTCTAGGAGATGAAGGGGTCTGTCTGCCTCCACACGCAATATTGAACTTCTTCTGACGAGCGTGACCAACAGAAAGGAAAGCTGACCGACATTCTTGCTACTAACGCGCAACTCTGTGCGCGAGCCGCCGGAGGTCACAACGCAGGGCATCAAATTGTGTAAGTCGAGACGGATCTGTGTAGGCGTATCAGAGTGGTCTTGCTAATTCTAGAACAGTGCCCAGGGTGTCTCATACAGGTATGCAAGTCACATCGCACCGTCAGAGTTAGGAGAAAGTACTTACTCGCCTAGTTTCCACCTTCTTCCTTCTGGTCTCATCAACCCGAATTGGTAATTCATTCGATTCATTGCTTTAGCTTTGCAGGACTGATTCCTCATTTTAGCACGAACTTGATTGGTTCAGGTGTTGTTTTCCATGTGTAAGTAACTGCGACCCCCCGGTTCCAATTCTATCGATTGGCAAGTTGACTTCCTTTAGCCCGTCATTCTTCAAGGAGCTCAAGGAACTTGATGAGAAAGGCCTCCCCAAAGTTTACGATCGCATTCTCGTCTCGGACCGAGTTCATATCAACTTGGACCTTCACCTTGCTGTCGATGGCCTTGAAGAAGTTGAGCTTGGAAGTAAGTAGTCAGTCCTCTCTAAGTACGCAAAACACTCTCTAACAGCTTTTGATATCGCATTCTAGAGCATAAAATTGGAACTACAGGTCGTGGAATTGGCCCATGTTACAGTACAAAGGCTGCAGTAAGGACGACACCAAAGCGACGATAAAACAACGCTAAAAATGTGCTCAACAGCGAAGTGGTATTCGATTAGCCGAGGTCTTTAACACTGAGCTGTTTGAGTCAAAACTTCGGCGACTTGCATCAGGCTTCGCCAAGAGATATGGGGACTTGCTAAGGTAAGAGTCAGCTCATTGCAGATTATGCCGCCCATTCTGACGCTATTGCCAAACCAGATATGACGTTGAGGACGAAATCGCCCGTTTCAGAGAATATCGTCCGAAGCTTGCTAGATTCGCGATCGATGCCGTGCCCTTCATGCAGTCTGCCCAAGAGAACAACATGAACATTCTTGTGGAGGGTGCCAACGTAAGAGCTCTCTTCTTTATCGAAGTACCGCGCTGATCTATTCGGTGGCCTGAGCAAATGTGCCTGCGCAGGGCCATTGCTCGGTCCGCCTTCGTAAAAGGCCTTGATGCTAGATCTCGACGTTGGGTCATATCCGTATGTATTCTAAACCTATATCAACCAGATGTCAGCCATTAACAGTGAACAAGATATGTGACAAGTTCTACCACAACCGTGGCAGGCATTATTGGCGGGTTGCACCTTAATCCCCGTGGCCTCACTGAAGTGATCGGGGTGATCAAATCCTGTACGCTCGACACACATTCAGCTGGCTGAAAGCAACATCATTCCAACCAGTTTCGGCCACTGGTGGCTTTTTCACCTATTTGTTTACTTATATATACTAATAAGAAACAGATACAACCCGAGTTGGGATGGGCAGTTTCAAAACTGAAGATCTTGGAGAGTTAGTCATTCAGCTTACAAAATATGTTTATTTGCTAATTACATATAACAGAGTTGGCACGAAACTCCAGGAATTGGGCAGAGAATGGGTACTTTTTCTCTCTCTTTTAAACTTATCATAACATTGCTAATTATGTCAAGGGAACGTCCACTGGTCGACGGCGTCGTTGTGGTTGGTAAGTTGCTCAGATATTTAAGTCTTGTAACAAGAAGTCTCAGCTAATTCACATAGGCTCGGTACTTGAAATCGCTTGTTGCAGTCTTGTATATTCTTCCAGTATTGCTAATATATATCTGACAGATCTTGTGGTCCTTCGATATAGCATGGCTATCAATTATTATACGGCACTTAACTTGACTAAGGTAACTAAAAATCTCTAATTTTATTCGCCCTTTCAATCGGACAGTGGCTGACTCCCTTCACCTCTAAAGCTGGACGTGCTGGATACATTCGAGACGATTAAGATCGCTGTGGCGTACAAGGACCCTGAGTCCGGTGAGGTGAGTTAATAGATGTCTCCTATAGAGTTGCCAGCAGATACTTACTAATTTTGTAGGAGTTGGTTTCGTACCCTTCGGATCCCGATACTCTCGATCGAGCTCATGTTGTTTATCACGAGATGCCGGGGTGGAAGAGACCGACCACGAACGTGAAGACGTTCGATGATCTTCCCAAGCAGGCGCAAGACTATGTCGAGGTAAGAATCGTACTATTATTAAGGGGCTGTATTAATAAGTGTTATCGCTAGTTTATTGAAAGCTTTATTGGAGTCAAGGTGAGATTATAATTTAGAGGGTTGTTTTAAACATTTTAATATACTAATATTAAATAGGTAAAATGGATTGGCACTGGCCCTGACCGGGAGAGCATGATAAAGAAATAAGTCCGGTGGTGGACGCTATATCGGCAACGAGCTGCTGGTCCTGCGAGCGTGTCGCCATAACGGTTAGAACACTGATTCTAGAGGCCAATTATCAAGCGACGCTGTGCAGGAAGAAGGAGGGGCGCAGCTGCTAGCAGGGCTTCTATACGAGCGAGAATAACAGAACGTAATATCGAAAATCGTTTTGCAACTGGTTTTTGAAAAAATGTCAAGACTTGAATCCCTTCAATTGACAGGAAATGTGCCCACTTTATAGTAATACGATGTTATGAATGCCCTCTATGCCCTTAGCTACGGCGCCGTAGCCCCCTGGAGGGGCAACGCTTTAAGCAAAGACCAGCAGCCGCGGTCAAAAGCAATAACCGCAGTAGCTACGATTATAATTATCACACCAGTCAACAAGTTAAACGGGTCAACAACAGCAGTGCTTCATCAACAGGCTGGATCAACAACATTAGCTATAATCGGCAGCGGCCTTGTCAAGAACAACTACCGCTGGAGGCGGAACAGGCCGCCCGCAGGCTTTGTCATAGGTAAGGCGTCGCTTGCTTCTTTGGCCACAAGGTGGACAACGGATTTTACAGTCATATTGCCGTAACATTTTGTTATCGACCTGCTTGTAGATGACAGAGTTCTTAGTGCATTCAGTGCAATAGCTAGAGCCTTTCTCTCATCCCTAGCAAAAGAAGTCTCAGGCGCTCTTCTTCTTTGGCATTATTGCTAAGCCATCTATGAGTCGTGTAGAGCTGGTAATTAAGTAGTGGCAAGCTACCTGATCCCTAAGAGTCGCTAAGAGTACGAGAAGAAGTTGGGTGTGATCAGGTACGAAGTTGGACGAGATAAATAGCTTGTCGGAGGAGCGGGTGTTGAGGTGATTAAAGGTGATGCTCACTGAGCAAGGGTGATTAAAACCTGAGCAAGAGCGGCGGTGCTAACTAACCGGCCGGGGCGCGGGCGTCCTGGGTTTCGTGGTAGACTACCTAGGTATGATAGGATTCAAGGTTCAAGGTTCATCGTTCGTTTCGAGGTGTTCCGGATCTGCGGGGTTTGTGTCAAGCCATGTGAATGCAGAACGTGGTCCATGGCTTCACGAGCATCTCACAGCTCATCCTTGTCTCTGTCCACCTTCCGGATATGACGGACAGCCTCGACCGTTGCGTTGAAATGCTCGAATCTGTCCGCATCCTCTCCAATTCCCCATGCAAAGACGCCTTTCAAGTCGAGGACCTCAACCACCCTCTCAAACTTGTGCCGAATGCTCAGCGGCGTATCAAACGACCACCACAACCGGGTCTGAGGATCCCAGTAATAGTAGCTGCCGTCTCGGTCATAGCTTCCTCGACCTCGTGCACGGGCAAAGGACGCGGCCAGATCTTGGGGTGGCTCGTCGTGCCAACTGAATCCACCTGTTCTTCCCAGATCGTCCCCAGTGTCAGGATCTTCGAGCAATTCAGTCGGACAGCCGACCGGGACTTTGGAATAGAGGTCGCAATCCTGAGTCAGGAACCATTTCACATAGTACCCTAACCCAAGATTGACCTGGTGCTGATGCGCGCCACGTTCGATATAGCGCTGGATCGCAGCTAAGGAATCGCCCACACCACTATGGTGCTGACAAGACTTGTCGCGCCGGTTCATGAGATCGTATGTCATGATGTTGAGGAAATCGACCTCCGAAATGATACGGGGGACGGTTGAATAAGTAAACGCCATCAAATCGACTTCCTTTCCAGGGACTGCGGCGGACAGTAGCTTGTCTGGGCCGATGGCTGTGCGGACCTCTTGGAGCAGCGCAACAAAAGCCTCGATCTCCCAGTCGCGTTCAGAATTGGGATGCAACTTATAGTCGTCACGGTTACCTCTACACGTGCCCTATGTTAGCCAAGTCTCTGGATGCGTGTGTGTCTCGTCAAGCGCAACTCACCCTGGGTACTCCCAATCAATGTCAACGCCATCCGCTCCAGCCATTTCAACCATAGCGGCAACCTGGCTAGCCCAACGTCTGCGAGTGAATTCATTCTTTGCAGCCAACTCGAAGCCTTGGGTGTCGCCCCATCCACCAATAGCCACCATAACCTTTGTTTCTGGGGCAAACTGGGTGCGGACTTCTTGGACTGTCGTGAAAAGCGGAAACTCGGACGGAGTCTCGTCGACATTGAACACCTCGGACCGCATGAAGGCGAGGATTACATGTGTAACATCTGCTACCAGACTTCTTTCGGGAACGACATTGTGCTGGCTTTTGGCGTGCAACCAACCCTACATGTCAGTATAACTGTTTGGCGGCATCGAGGTGACGAGAGGATGCCTCCTACCCGGTGAGGTACATGATACAACGGAACGGCGGTTCCTTTTCGGTGGACATTGCAAGTGCTACTGCAGCTGAGAGCGCCAGTATGAAGAGGCCGCACGGGTTGTGATTCCACATGTTTGGCTAAGTGATGGACATTCCGTGCCCGTCTCTTCTTGGTGTTGGTGTTGGTGATGTTGTTGTTTTTGCTGAACTTGGCAAGGGCAAGAGGTATAAGCCAATTGTGGATTACGATGATGAAGAGCACCTAGGTACTTCCTAGTTCTCATGATGAACGGAAGGCACATCCCACCTCCACTACTTCCGCTTTTTAGTGGGGTAAATGTCACATTGCAGTTGGAAACCTCGGCAGGGATAGGCACTCAATTCATCCAAGGAAGGAGACCGCAAGTCGGGAAAGAAAAAAAGACCTCCAACCTACAAAGAAAAGGGGTAAAAACAACAAGAATAAAAGAAAAACCCATGTGCTAAATTATTATAAAATATCAAAGATTTCTTCCATCTTCGCAAAGCCTCGATCTACCCTCTGAGTCTGGTAGAATCAAGAAATCCTATAGGGTAGGTACCACAGGACCGCACTGACCGTACGATACAATACAGTGCGCATAATCCAAAGGCAGCAAATCCCGCACAGTACAAGGGTCGAGCTTGACTTGGAAGCTTCGTTTTTTTTTTTTCCCGTCTCGACTCCAATCTGCGGAAGGACTTCTACTGCGACAAACCAAGCAACCAGGCCATTTCCATTCTTACGCGCAAAACAGACGAGCATCATCTTACTAGAAGCTCCTCGGAGCTAATTGACCGCTCTATATATCTGGTCTTTCATCATTTATTCTTCTTCGCGCCTCGTCGCATCCTCCTCTCCCCTCCACCGTTCTCGTCTTTCGTCCCTCCAACCCCGACAATCATCTCTCTTGAAACCGCCCCCCGAGATGTTCGAGAATACTTGCACTCTTCCCCTCCAGGCCGAGGTGTTTACTACGGCTCTGCACCCCACCGAGCCGCTGGTCACCGTCGGCCTCTCTAACGGCCATGTCGAGACCTTCCGGTTGCCTTCTGTTGCTTCTTCCGATGCGAGTGCAGATGGAGACACTAGTATCCTGAGCGACGGCAAAAGCACGATCGGTTCCGTTTGGAAAACGAGAAGGCACAAGGGCAGCTGCAGGTCTATCGTGTACTCCCACGACGGCTCTGGTGCGTTTGCACAACATTCATCTCCCACTCCATTTGACTAACCTGCCAATAGTTGTCTACTCTGCTGGGACCGACTCCCTTCTCAAGCATTTCGATACCATAACTGGCCAGGTCATTTCCAAGTTCGCCATTCCCAGTGCAACCTCTGTTCCCGATGCGCCGACCCTCCTCCACGTCTTGAACCCGCAGAGTCTCCTCCTCGCGACCGATTCTGGTGCCCTTCATATCGTAGACCTTCGCGACGGCGCTCCCGGCAAAAAGCCCTCCCAGACTCATTTCCCTCACTCCGACTACGTTTCCTCGATCACAGCCCTCCCACCAACGAAGCAGAGTACTAGCGGTTTTCCTAAGCAGTGGGTCAGTACTGGAGGTACCACCCTTGCTGTCACCGATGTCCGGAGAGGCGTTCTTGTGCGGAGCGACGACCAAGAGGATGAGCTTCTCGCCTCGTGCTTTATCCCCGGAATGGGACCCAAGGGCAGACGCGACAACGGAATCGTGGCTGTCGGATCCAGCTCTGGTGTGCTGACGCTCTGGGACAGGGGTGCATGGGACGACCAGCAGGAGAGAATCATAGTGGATGGCGGCAAGGGAGGCGGCGAGAGCATCGATTCTATGGCCTTGGTTCCCCAGGAGCTTGGACTGGGCAAGAAACTTGTATGCGGTGTCGCCGACGGAAGCCTGCGAGTGGTCGACCTTGTCCGACGCGAAGTCGACGTATCGGCTAATCTGCGCCATGATCACCTCGAAAGTGTCGTCTCTCTGGGCTTTGACTCAGAGAATCGCCTCATTAGCGCCGGTGGAAAGTCCGTAAAGCTATGGGAAGAGCTGTCGGACCTGCAAGGCGGCGATAGTGACCAGGATGAGGACGATAACGAAGACAGCGACGAGGACGGCGACAACGGGAAGCGCGCTGTGGAGGACGATAGTGACGACGACAGCGACTATGACCAGATTGCCGAGATGAAGCGCCGGGCCAAGCGACGCAAGGAGATGAAGATGAACAAGTTGGGGCCTATGGGAGCGCACGGCATCCTCGGTTTCGACGGCATGGACTAAGGAGCGGCATTGTATACAGCGACCGACTGACTAGGAGGAGGATGGTAGTCTTTGAGATACCCATGATTTCATAACGAGTGGAGTCGTTCAACGAGGACGGAGGAAAGAGGCGACAAAACGGCGTGCGAGAGGTGAACGAAGGGGCGAACCGGGCATGCCCACACGCGCCTTCAAGGCATCTGCTTACATGGTAGATGTGTGCGGAACGAGACGGTGGATACTAAGGGGAATGGCAATATTGGAGGAAAGCCGTCTGGCTTCTGCCACCAGCAACCGGCACAGGCAGAGCTGGCTCCTCTGTTTGTCTAGAGTATCATTCAGTCTATTCTAGGTGATACTGTGTAGTGCTGTTTGCTACTGTATCGATCAATCTCCGAGGCCATTGCCCTAATAGAACTACTTGGTCCAGTTTGATCCTCGACTTGGTTTGCCTCTTTATTACGTGGCACACGACGAGCGTCCTCTTGTGCAGCAGGCTGATGGACGAATGGCATACATCGTCTTGATGATATTTAGCCAGGCGGAAGCACTCCTGCCGAGGGGTCAGCGTGTGAGCAATGATATGTGGGCAATGCGTGTTCTTGCGGTGGCTAGCACTAAAGGGAGACCCTGTTGATTCCTTGGTTTGGGAACGCGAATCGGAGAGGGTCTGGTCGTGCTTGGTCTAGGAACGCCCTGAAGGAGCGGGCTATCATGATCATGATCATTAAGATCTGGACTTCTCGACAACTCGGTCAATGGGTTAGATGTCGAGTCTCCGTGAAGGTCCCTACCGCAGTAGATTTGAGAGCAATCCATAAGTTTCTGTCGGTAGGGTCCTACACGCCTGGCAGGTCGAGATAACTCCATAGGGCTTCGACCTTGGGACTGCTCCGTGACTGATCAGGTATGTCCACCACGGCGGAGTCGCTTGGGGCAGAGAATTGCCGCGGTGTTGTGGCGGTTAGGTCTTCGTCGTAGATGATGACTGCGGGAAGCATCCTCGACGTCATGGTCACATCCCTCGAGGCCATGGTGCTGCTACCACCCCTCGGGCTTCCGACTACGGGCCCAACAACAGTACCCTGAGTAGAGGCTGGACCAGCCTTGACAGCCGACATCATCTCGCTCCCGCTGTATGTCGTCGGGATGCAAATGTGCGGAATCCCCTTGCGTAGTCCAACCGTTCGGGCCAACATCACCGCGGAGCCCCCTCCAACACTGACGACGCAATCCCGGCCTGGGACGCGGACAGGCGTAGCGACAACAGCAGAACTGAGCAAGCGACTGTCGAGTTTGGGAATGATGGCCTGGATCCTGCGGGCAAGGGCCAACCGAGAGGGGCTCGACACGATGAGCGGCGCCGATAAGTGCAACCGCGCCAATTCGACGGGCAGTCGATTGATGGCTCCGGGACCAAAGACTATACGGGGTGATGGACCACGCGGGGACGGAGGACGGCGGGAGCGAGAGCGGGAACGGGGACGGGGACGGGATCGGGACTTGCGACGTGGTGAGCCGGTGACGCTTGGGGACGGAGCGGCGACGGCGGCAGTGGAGTCATTGGATAGCTTCTTGGCCCGTCGTAGCTCACGGAGCTCTCGGAGCCTGCGGGTCCTGAGGATCTTGGTCCGGATGGTGACGAGGTCGATGTCGGAGTCGGGCGCGGAAGATGAAGGGAGGCGGCATTTCTTGATGGGGATGAGGGAGGAAGAGGGGTTCATGACTTGCTCCGGGAGCACTCCGTAGTAGTATGATGAAATTGATGAGAGGAGGGGAGGGGGAGTGGTCGTCAAACGTCCGAAGAGGGTTGTCGTTGTTGGTGAAGGATGGTCAACGGGCCGTATCTCACAGGACTGACGTTGTTTTCTTACAAGACTGGAGATGAAGATGCGAGAACGATTAGCAATGTTTTGTTTGTTTGCCTAAACGTTAGGCACTCAGGTATTAGAATTGCACTAAAAAAGGGGTGCAACAGTGGAATAATTCGCCACTGAAACGCCACTCGTGGATAAAGAATTGACAACAGTGAAAGGGACACTACGGAGTATATGGAATACGGATACGGATAGTAGACCTAGAGATGGGGAGGGGAAGAGAATGATTGGTCGGGTTTAGGGAATCATAACTTTTTCATGGCTTCTCTACGTGAGACATGACATGAAGGAAGTGTTTTCTAGAGTTGTTTCAGTCACACGTTGACTAGGTACTATTAACTCCACTAGTTACCCTAGGGTTTCGACAGCTTTCCCCAGGTGATCTGATTCATGGCAACTCAACTCGGCCGAGATGGTGGGGTTATCAGCCGCGGAGATGAAGGCTGCTGCTCTAGCGAGATATAACACATCTTTACTTGGGTAACTTCTTGAGGAATCTGGGGGGGGGGGGGATTGAAAGTATACCGAGTCAGTGAATCTGGGGGTGCTGCTTGCTATCAATCTATCTAATGCCCTGGGCTGAGCAAATGTCCGAGGTGCTGCCATTATTTCCGGATAGTGGCATTTCTTATCTACCTACCTACCTAGATATCATTGTGGGTACCTTGACGA
>JABFFI010001452.1:0-11016 GCA_013623725.1 Fusarium robinianum
CCCTCATCCCACTCCGATCAAACCGCCCTTCGTCATCGTCTCCAGGGCCACCGGATCTGGAGCGAGTCAAGACGTCTCGTATCGTGAAGCCTCCCTTTCCCCATTCTCGCAAACGCTACTTGCATCCATTGTCGCCTCCCCGACTTCGTTGCTGGGCTTCGCCTCGCTTTTGTTTGCCCTTGAATTCCCGTGCTTGGCAGTACCCCAGCATGCCTACGACGTGACCCAGAACAAACATCTATGCTCCTGGGGCAACTCTTGGGCTCAATCACGACGTCATCCTCTAATCCCTGGAGCACTTTCCAACACCTCGTTCGAGCCATTCTCTCTTATCGCCGATCCCCGATCCGAAACCTCACTTCGTTCTGTGATCCCTCCCGTCTTCGACCTCTCCCTCTCCCTCTCCCTCACTCGACACCTTTCTCTTACCCTTCTCGGGCTTCCATACGTGACTGCTTGCAGTGTCCCCAGCCGCCTCTTCGGCCGAGAGAGTGAACTACCGTCCAGACTGTTCGGCCTTTCTCTTGAACTTTGGTGCTACCAAACCCAATTCTGTCGATACTCCTCGGTTGCCACCAAGCCATTTCCATCACGCTTCCCACGACCGACGCATGCGGGGGGTCTCGGATCGACCTGGTCAAATTCCAAGACATCGTAGCCGAGGCGCTGAGACAACTTGACGTCGAGCAGACCCTCTTCCCCAGTCTCCACGACTTTCAATCCATCCGTTTGACGACTACTTCTCGCCCGAGACGCCTTCTCATATCATACCCAACGCCCGAGAACTTGTTGTCTACTCTAGAAAACGACTCTGTTCTTCAAAGGCATGCGAGGCCTACGCTAATCCTCGCCGGTTATCCCAAACTTCGCCCCTGCGGGCATCAAAGAACTACACTCTCTGTGGTTCTGGTCCAAAACATAGACCATCACTCAACATTCAACATCTGAGAATCATCATGAACGCCGAAAAGTGGAGGAGAAAGACTCTTCCAAACCTGCGGACACCCTCGCCTCTCCCAATTCCAGACGCAATGGAGAGCAAGAAGTCTCGCGGCTTCTCCAGGGCACTCCGCTCGCTCAGCAACTCCTCGATGGAGTCCATGTCCCACAGTCCATCCCGGAACTCGGTCTCATCGCGACGACTCCAAAAGAACCTTTCAGCGGGCTCAGGGTCCATGATCGAGAGGATTCATCGAAGAGTCTCGAGCGTTTCACCTATGAGTGCTTCGCCCACAGAGTTTCCCGATCCTAGTCCAGATGTGCCCTACGCCTCGATGGAGATTCTGCAATTTGGGCCGCTCAAAGCCGACGTGTCACTCCTCAAAGCTCGGTCTGAATATTTGGTCCTGGCGGATCAGTGTCTGGTGAAATTTGGTAACCTGGACGCGGCCAGGGCCGTGTTCCCCCAACTTGCTCAGCCAGGTGGGACATTGAAAGGAAGTCCGATCCAACACGCCAGCAACAAGTCAGCCTCGACAGACCTACGTCTCGAAATCCCCCTCCGCTCCATTGTTGCAGTCTTCAACGAAGAAGGCTCGAGCCCTCGATTCGGAATTGAAGTGTGGTGGTATGCCCAGTGGCCGAAACTGGCATACTCCAGGACACACCTGTTCTTCTCTCTTCCCAAAGACCGAGATGACTGGTTAGCTGGCATTCAACGAGCATGTCGATTGAGCCTGAGACGATCTCCCTCACCTTCGCCTATCCCCGGTAATCTCAAAGCCAGAATTAATCATCTGGTAGAGACGACCGAGCCAAACGTAACAGATACCCTCTCGAAGATCATGACCTTTCCTGTTGTAAAACGCACCATTGGCCAGCCGCAGAAGGTTAACTCGACAGAAGAGTCGCAACATTTTGTGGACGGGCCGTCGTTCTATATCGTGATCGGGCCATACATGTGCTACTTCCTCGAAGTTCTCAAAGCTGATTACGCGACGACCCCCGGTGACCTGAGAGTCAAGGTTCAATCTTTCGGTACTGTTTCGCTCATCCGCTTTAGAGCCTCTGTTGCATCGCATGAGCAGAGGTTTGTCATGAGTTTCCGGTAAGCAGTGCTTGACTCCTTAGGGGACTTGGTTGAACATGGACGATGCTAACTAACTCACTACAGACTACCACTCGGGCGCGAGAACCGTCTTGAACTAGCCAGCGTTTACTACCGACGTATCATCGAAGCCATGACGAAGGTCGACCGAGAACTGAAGCCCATGTGGCCACAGCATCTACAAAAGGCCATTTTTGACATTAAAGGTCTGCCACCGCCGCTTCAGTTGACTTCTGGAAACGATTTGGGCGGACTCGAGCGAAGCTTGAATGCGTATTCTGCTGCTTTCAAAGTCCAGAGCCCGCGTTGGACGATCGAATGGAACACACCATCGCAGCCTGCATTCCGCCTTTTGCCCTCGGACGGTCAGGCATATTCGGCCCTGCAGCTACTCGCCGTTTTCCGCGCATTGCGATACAACAGTTACTTCAAAGAGCTGTCTTTCCGCAACGTCGACCTGTCCGCCCTCGCTGGTAAACGGGATTACTCTCACTTTGGGGATTGCATTGCCTACACCTCTCTCAATGGTAAAGTTGACTGGACTTCTATTACATGATCGGGTTGCTAACTCGATGAAGGCATCAAAATTTCCGAGGAGCATTATGACATACTGATGCAAGCAACCGTTCTTAGCCAAGAGATGCACGCAGTAGCCTTCTCTTCCGAGTCTATCCGCAGCATTGACTTGAGAAACATCATGGGATCCCGAAGCACGACAGGTCGCTCCAAAGCTGATCCAGAAGCCGCACGGCGCCTAAGTTCGGAGGTTTTGCGGCCAATTCTATTGTTGCTAAGACGGCAAGCCTGTCTTTGCCATAGCATCTCAATGTCCGGCAATCCTCTGGCCCCGGCAGATGTTGAAGACTTGGGTTAGTTTTTCTCCTCTCCTCCAAGATCTTTTTGTTTCTAACCCCGAGCTAGCGGCCGTCCTTGGCCTCGACGTGTACATAAGGAAACTAGAACTGTCAAACTGCGGTCTCGGGGATGACGGCCTTTCCAACTTGTGGACCGGAATCGCGGGACAAGCCATGAGTCTTCAGACCATCGACACATCCGAGAACCAGGGAACCGTCTGTTTCGAGACTATCAGTTATTCCCTCAGCCTTCTCCAAACCATCAGAAAGCTCAACATTTCCGGAAACACCCGCATTCCCTTGGATGAGCCCCTCTTTGACGACGCAGCTCTAAACTCATGGTCACTCGAAGAACTTGACCTATCCAGGATCGCTGTAAGTTTAGCCGTCGTTACTAGCCCAAGATCCCAGCTAACACGTCAATCCCAGCTCAATGGCCCAACTGTAGACCAATTGACTGGCTACCTTACGACGGCCAGTTCAGATCATCTCCGAGTCCTTCGTCTCAGCAAGTGCGGTCTCACTGGGTGCCAGATTGCGCAGCTCTTCTATGCAATGGGCCCAGGGAGGCAAATCACGTTGTACATCAACGGCAACCGCCTAGACGAAGGCATCGATGACTTGTGCGCGGTGATTACAGGAGGCTATGGTCCCTGGAGCTTGTATGTGCAGATGGTCGAGTTTGCCCTCGAAACCAATTACATCAAGCTCCTGCAGGCGTTGACTGCCAATAAGACGATCGAGTGCCTCAGTTTGGCCGGCACCGCTACTCCTGACTCGGCCAGCGAGGCTGCATGCAAGGCACTATCTGATCTGTTTTCTGAGAACGACACCATCAGATATCTCGACCTCTCTGGCTTCGATGCGAAGCTCGATGAGGGGCGTCTCGGTCGGCGGTTCTCGAACGCCCTCAGCGGCCTTCGGCTCAACACGAGGATCGAACACCTTCGAGTCCGAAGCCAGATGCTCAATATTAATATTGGGGATCTTGCGGAGGCTATTTCAGCAAACAAGACCCTCCACAGCCTTGATTGCGAGGGTAATGGCTTTAATCTCTCTAATTTCCGCCACCTCGTGAAGCATATGGGCGATAATACGACCATTCGGTACTTCTCAGCCTTTTCCGATCGGGACCTCCTGCAGACAATCCAGAGATCTGTCGACAATGCGGTAGCAGCTGCGACTTCAGCTCGCCGGCAGTCTAGGATTTCCATGTTCCGACACGAAAAGATTCCGCCAAACGTTAGCCAGCCTCTTGCGCAACAGTTGAGGGAAGGGTGGGAGGACTCGGTGCAGACGCTTCAACAGGTTCTGGAGAGAAACAGGCTTCTTTTCCAGGCTGGCGAGGATGGACGGGATGAAGCCATCCAGCACGAAACCGTTGCAAGCGTCGAAGGCGATGAAGTGTTCTCGAAGACATTTGGTGGGCTTGCCCTCCGTTCATTCGAGGCTCGGAGACCTAAGAGCCCTCGTGGCTCTGGTTTAACTCCGAAGCGGTTCAGCATGCTCTCGCTCGCGACCAGTGCAACCCGCCTGGTTGGGTCGTCAGCTGAACCTGGAACCAGCGTGTCCCGGTCCTACTCCAGGACTTACTCGATGGGTTCAAGCGAAGAGGGTGCAACGAGCCCAGCAGCAGGCAGCCCGAGCACCGGGTCGGCGGTTCCTACGCCCCCTGAGCTCGATAGCCCAGTGGACAAAGAGTACAGTCTCGACAACCAGCAGGAACCGCAGAGGGAGACTGATGTTTCTCCCGAGTTTGACTACACCTTTATGGACGCTCAAGACATCGACTTTGGGCTAGAGCTACGCGCCCATAGGCGATTTTGGAGCGACGAGGCGGGGTGTATTGAGGAAGAGGAGAACGGTGGGGTTCACGTCGACGAACGACGAACATGAAGACGGACGAAGCGACACATAACGGGACAGATGTTGTACGAAGATGCGAGTAATTAGCTGACATGTTCCGGGGCATACCGGTCTTTGTTTTTTTGTCAGGGCACATGGGATTGGGGTGGCGTTGATAGCTCTGTTTTGGTTTTTGGTGGCCTTTTGACTGGTTTTGAAGCGGAAGCTCTTGATACCCTTTGTTGGTGCTTGGAAGATGGGTTGGGATCTTGGAATATATAATATCAAAGACATATTGAGCGTTTACCTGCCAACCACAATGTCCTCCCGAACTTTAGGCCTGATCTCTCTCACTCAACTCATTTAGGTACAGGTATGCACTAGTATCCTCACATCAACACTCGTAGGCATTCTTGAGGGGCTGTGGTAGTTGAAAGAAGTGTTCAACTCTCGTTATATGCAGCAACTGAAGAAAAAAGAGGTCCTGGCTACCTACCTAGGTTCGAACTGGTGACTGCGGAATGCAAAAGAGAAACCCCTCTCTGACCACTGGGCTATAGGTTAGGAGGTGCATAAAGAGACAGTCTTGTAATTGCATACATATACCTGCTGTTTCCCTCAGGTCCAGGTTCCCTCTTATTGCCTATAATATCCAGAGCGAAGTCATCGTTCACTCTGCAGTTAGGTAAAGGGCTCTAGAGGTATTACTATTTATTTTCAACATGGTTTACTGTCATGTGCGCACACTTTCCTTCTGGAAGATCCCTGGACGTGATGTTCCCTCCCGTCCACTGCTCCCAAAAAGCAAATTGGTTGTGGCTTGGCTTCTGGGGGCAAGCCTCAGGTTGCCTTGGCCCACGTCCAGGTTAGGTTGGAACAGGTCCTAAAAGCAGGTATGGAACTAAAAAAAAAACGCTCCACCCAGAAGCAGCAGTACCTCGTTCGCTCCACTGAGCCCAACCTTCAGCGACTGACTACCTGGGTACCCCGTCGTCATCACCAATCTTCCACCCATCATTCTCCGTATCCCCTAAGTGGATGCCTCCTGTATCTTCTCAGCGTCCACCATCTGAGGGCATCGTCCCGTTGAATCACGGTTTATTAATTTTCAATATTCGACTTTCGTATTTCTAACTCTTCTTCTTGTTCCCGCAAGGAGCTCCCAACGCTCCGCAAGCGTCCTTGATCTCCTCGCCCCCCTCCTCCCCCCCGACCCCGAAAGCTAGCTTCACACGTGGTCTCGAGACAGCAAGAACAACAACAACCACCCGCCATCTATCGACATGTATTCCAACTCGAACGCCTTCTTAGGCGGGAATAGTCAGAGGCCTGGCGGTCAACAGCAATATGGAGGAGGATCGTTTGGGAACCTGGGTGTTGGCCAGCAGCAGCAGCAGCAGCCGGGCCAGCAACCCAGTCCCTTTGCGCCGCAACCCACGGGCTTCGGTCAGCCTCCTCTGCAGCAGCAGTTCACCGGATTCCCAATGGGAGGCCAGCCAGGTGGTTTGCAACCAAACCAGCCGCTTCAGCAGCAGTTTACGGGTTTCCCAGGCCAGCAGACGCAGCAACAGAACTTCCAGACAGGAGCCCCCCCGATGCCCTCGATCCCGCCGCAGTTCCAGCAGCAGTTCCAGCAACAGCAACAACAGCAGCCGGGCTTTCAATCATCTCAACCTACTGCATTTTCCGCCTCGCCGCAACAGGCCGCTGGCCCTTCGAACCCGCCGCCGCCGCCCATCAAGCCCGAGCCGACTGGTTTCACTGAAATGGCCGCGTCATTCCAGGCCGGCGGTTCGTCGAAGCCGCGAGGGCGCAGGGTTGATAAGCAGCCGAATAAAATCCCCAATATCCGACTGACCTTCCTCTCGGCTCCCGATCAAGCCAAGTTTGAGACCTTGTTCAAGTCCGCTGTGGGGGATGGCTCCATGACCATGTCAGGGGACAAGGCGCGAGACCTGCTTATGCGGTCGAAGCTTGATGGCGACTCCCTGTCGCATATCTGGTGAGTGCCTCTCACTATCCTGTCTCTCTTCTCGATCACGATTGATACTAATGGCCATATGCTGCAGGACCTTGGCCGATACCACCAAGGCTGGACAGCTCTTCTTCCCCGAATTCGCGCTCGCCATGTACCTGTGCAATCTCAAGATTACTGGCAGGCAGCTGCCACAAGTCCTCCCCGACACCATCAAGAATGAGGTTTCAAGCATGGTAGACATCATTAGCTTCAGTGTGGCTCAGGAAGGCGAACCCTCTGGCAGCACTCCAGCTATCAGGACCAATACTGCGACTCCGCCTACGATCCATCAGCCTCAGCCTCAGGCTTCCAACTCCCAGTTGCTTCAGTCTCAGATGACGGGATTTCCGGGGCAGCAGGGCGGCTTTGGGCAGTCTCAGGGCCTTCAGTCCCAGCAAACTGGGTTCCCTGGCCTGCAGAGCAACCTCCAGGCAACAGGATACCAAGGACCGCGACCTCCCATGCCGCCCATGCCGACAGGTTTTGGTCAATCGCTCTCCCCCAACTCAGCGGCTGGTGGCATGGCTGCTCCTCTCAATGCGCAACCCACAGGGCGTCCTGGGCAATGGGGTCTCGTCAACGCTCCGGCGAGCGGCTTGCCCAACATCGACGCTCTACAAGCTCGAATGATGCCTCAGCAGGGTCGCGAGGCCGGCACTTATACCACCCAGGGCCTCCAGGGAAATGCCGTGATTCCTTGGGCTATTACTAAAGAAGAGAAGACGCGTTACGACTCGCTCTTCAAGGCCTGGGATGGCCTGGGTAAGGGGTACATCGGCGGTGACCAGGCCATTGAAATCTTTGACCAGAGTGGACTTGAGAAGCCGGACCTTGAAAGGATCTGGACTCTGGCAGACAGCGGCAACAAGGGGCGACTTGATCTTGACGAGTTCGCTGTTGCTATGCATCTTATTTATCGAAAACTCAATGGTTACCCGCTGCCCATCAGCCTCCCCCCTGAGCTTGTGCCTCCTTCCACGCGCAACTTTAGCCAGTCGATCGGCACTCTCAAGTCGATGCTCCACGAGGAGTCCGATTTCCGCAAGAACTCGGGTGCAGCTCTGCTACCACAAAAGACTGGTGTGAGCTATATGAAGAATCGCTCCTTCAGAGGTGCCCCCGCTGGAGCTGTCGCAGGCCGCAAGGATGCCACCGTTTTCAAGAACGACAACGAAGAGTTTGGATACAGGTCCAGCGCCCGTCGCAGGGTTGGTAACAACAACTCTCCTCGACCTGAGTCCCCTGCTTCTGTCGCTTCCAACGATGAGCTGAGTCTGGATCAACTGAGAAAGAAAATCAAGGAAAAGGAGGTCTTGCTCGACGCTATGGACTTTACTGACGAGAAGAATCACGAAGAAGATGATATTCTCGATCGAAGGGACCGACGGGAGGCCGAGGAGCTGTACCGTCGCATTCGCCGCATTCAGGAAGACATTGATTCCCATCCCGATGCTGCCTTGATTAGCGGAGACTCTGATGCGGAGAGAAGAGCCCTCAAGCGACAGCTCCAGAACCTTACTGACAAGGTTCCTGAGCTGGCTTCTCAGGTCCGACGGACAGAAAGGGCCATCATGGAAGCTAGACTGGAGCTGTTCCGCATCCAGGATGCCAAGGCTCACCCGAGCACTGGCACTCCTATTGTTGGAACTGGTCCTGGCGGCGCTGTCACAGAGTCGGACCGTCTAAAGGCTCGAGCCAAGGCCATGATGCAGCAGCGAACCGCCGCTCTCACTGGCAGGAAAATCGACATTCCCACGGAGGACCTGGGCGCACCTAAGCGACTTGAGGAGGAGACGATCAAGGTCAGGAACGAGAAGGAAAGCAACGAGCGCATGGTCAAGGATGTGGAAGAGAGTGTCCAGGACTTCTCCCGAGGCATTGAGGATAGCCTGAAGGAAGGAGGACGCGACAAAACCAGTGAACATGAGAAGCGCCGCTGGGAGGACGGACTTGGCGTCGAGGATGAGGTTCGAGACTTTATCTTTGATCTCCAGCGCGAAACCCGGGCCACCCGAGTTCGTGCTCAGGACAAGCACACCACCCGGTCACCGCCTGTCGTCGAGGAGACGCGGCCGGAACGAGTTGCCACCCCCCGGGTCGAAAGCCCGGTATCGACTTCTCGTACGGCTACTCCTGTCGGAGGATCCTACTCGTCTTACAAGACACCCGAGGAGCGTGCCGCTTTCATCAAGCAGCAGGCCGAACAACGTATGGCCGAACGTCTTGCAGCGCTAGGTATCAAGGCGCCCACCAAGTCCGGTGAGACGGCTGCTCAACGCATCGAGCGAGAGAGGGCCGAGCGAGCTGCCAAATTGCGTCAGGCTGAGGAAGAGGATGCACGAAGGGAGTCTGAGCGGCAAGCTCGCCTCGCAGAGGAGCAGGGTGTGCCCCCGCCTCTTCCGGAGCAGCCCAAGATTGAAGCAAAGAAGCCTCCGCCTCCACCTACGCGACATCGCGGTAAGCAGGAGACTGTTGACCGCGACGCTGCGAGGAGGGAGGAGGAGGAAGCCGCTGCTAAGCAAGCTGAAGAGGAGCGACTTGCTCGCGAGCATGAGGAACAACAGCGAGAGACACAGGCGATGGAGTGAGTATATGAACATTCCTCACAATGGATATGAACATGGTTGCTAACTATATGACTGTAGGGATGCTGCCAAGGAACAGGAGGACGAACTGGCTCATGAGCGGGAAGCCGCCGAGGCTCGCCTCAAGGCTCTCGAGGAGCAGGTAAGGCAAAGCAAGATCCGCAAGGGAGAAGAGAAGAGGCGGAAGAAGGCTGCGCTGGCTGAGGCGAAGGAGAAGGAGGCCAAGTTGGCGGCTCGACGAGCCGAGATTGAGGCCGCACGCCAGCGTGAGCTTGAGCTCCAGCGGCAGTTGGAGGCCATGGACGACGACAGCTCATCGTCGGATGATGATGAAGGTCCTCAGCAGATTACCCCCCAGGCCTCAACCCCGACGCTTGGTGGAAGCCAGCTGGGCAGCCAGGAGCTAGAGAAGAAGCCATCGCCACCGCCCGTCGCTGCAGCGATCGCTCCGGCGCCTCCGGTGCCTCCCCCTCCAGCGGTTATTACCTCGCCGCCTGCCGAGACGGAGAGCAAAAACCCCTTCTTCCGGATGATGTCTCAGCCATCCGAGAGCGATTCTTCTGCTCCCCCTGTCGCTCCGCCGCCGCCGCCGCCCCCTGCTCCTGCTCCGGCCGCACCCAAGTCGGACGTGTCTACGAACCCTTTCCATCGCATGACGCAGAACCAGGAGACAAAGGCGCCTCCAGCCCCCACGATTCCGGTCTCGCGACGACGTGCTGACTCGGACGACTGGGGATCTGACAAGGACGACGATGATGAGGACTCTGACGATGACCGACCTGGAGGTGGGAATGCTGCTCAGCTGGCATCTATCCTCTTTGGCACCATGGCGCCGCCTCGGCCCTTGTCTGCCGCTGGAAGGGAGTCGACTCCGGCAAGCCCAGCTCCTATGAGTGCGGGCTCTCCATTGTCTCCTCCTCCTCCTCCGCCCATGCCGGGCTCTACTGGTGCCCCAGCTGCTCCCCCGCCTCCACCACCCATGCCAGGATCCGGGGCACCCTTTGCTCCTCCCCCTCCGCCGCCCCCGATGCCCGGTGCAGGTGGTGTGCCGCCGCCGCCGCCGCCTCCCCCGCCCGGAGCTGCACCGGCCCTCCCAGCGGCAGGAGGACGCCCAGCAGGCTTCCTGAGCGAGATTCACTTGGGCAAATCGCTCAAGAAGACAGCTACCAGAGACAATAGTGGAGCGGCAGTGACGGGGCGTGTTTTGGACTAATAGTGTGTGGTTCTATTGCAGCCTCGAGCTATCCTTGCGCTATTGGGAGGTTTGTGTAGGTCGCAAGAGAAACAGGGCGAAGATGTCAGGAGTGCTTTGGGTGCCGATGATGTATGCAGTGTAGAGTTAGTGCGACGCTGGGACGCGACCAATCGCGGCTTTGGCAGTTTTTGATATGTAATTGTGACCATTTCTCATACATTCCCAGATGTCGGGAAACGTTGCGAATGCCTACGGCTTCTTTCTGTGTGTTGCGGCGCTTCCCCGATGAAGCAGCCTCCCGCATTTCAACGAGATGGACTTGCCTCGGCTATGGGGTAGCAGTGGTGAACTTTTGTGCGACGTGGGCGTATTCTGTCTGGTCAAGAGTCTCAGCCATGTTCCAGCGATGATCCGGCTCTGTCTTGGAATGGCGAGGTCCAGTCTCTTGGGGAGGCGCCGATATGTACTACGGG
>JABFFI010001453.1:0-11648 GCA_013623725.1 Fusarium robinianum
CCCCCCCCCCCCCCCCCCGGGGCCAAGTGTCTAATTGGGCGTGGTTGTGTGATGGATGCCTGATGCTGTCGTAAATTCAAAACGATGACGTGTGCAAACTTATGACAAAAGTGCAAAAGAATGTTTTCAGCTACTTTCTATCACTTATGGCTATTCAAGGTACCGTGGGCACCTCTTCTTTTTTGAGAAGCTTCCAAGCAACGGCCTTCTCAACAAGAAATTTCTAAAGGTTTCGTCGGCAACGGGGGCTACTGAGTGGAATGACGGTCTACTCTATGTTTCTAATGAGGACCAAAGTCAGCTGTGTATGCTACAAGAAACGACTCGTAGCATCATCCGGCGAGAAAAGCCCGGAAGATATTTCTAAAAACTCCATTCAGGATGCTTCAATTTCCTCAAGTAAAGTGAAAGCAACTGTGACACTGAAGCTACGAATTCTACCATCTGTCGGAAGCCTTCTTGTTCTTCCATGTCAGGTCACCTCTTTCAGCATACATTAATCATCAATCAACCATTCTGAGGTCAAAGTCCTTTGACCTACGCCAGCCTATACTCACAGCTTGAAGTTTAAGCAAGTTGACATACGAGCAGTGTATGAGAATGGTGTTTCTCAACCAAGCTTGACCCCAAGAGTTGCCCTGTATCCAGCAAAGAGCCATGCTGCATTCCCCATCTAAAGTCCGCTCCTCCGCACGTGGGCTCCGCGTCCCAAGGTTGCCTATTCCCCAATATCAATAAATTAATAATCGCTCCCCGGCCACCACGCGTTCTCCATCAACGGTTGCTCTCTAGCGCAAGCCACACCCGCCAGTGTAACCCGCGGGATGCGTAACGGGGGGACGAATGATGAGAAACTCGACAAGGTCCGGTCTTCCTTCGTCAATCTGGTTGGCTGAAGCTCAACGGGGAGGCGGAGAATCGGGGTAATCAGACACCTTGTCAGTCCCACTCTTACGGTCTTCCCACAACACTCTTGTAATCTTGAATTTGAGGTTGCTTGTTTGAGGCTATCGTGATCTGCGGAGTTGGGCAGCGGATATACGTGGCTGGTGGTGACTGATTAGAAATTATTGCGTGTACTGTATGCTTCGGGTCAACCATCATCAAACTACCAGAGATGAGTCGTCATGGAAGTTCGTAGAAGGGAAGCAGTCTCCAATGCATATATATAAGTGATGAACCCGACCGAGCTGCTCAAAGGTATCATCAGCACTCGAACATCACAACAATCCAAGAACCACTTCATCACAATCAGACCCTTCGATTCATTACCTCTCAACTCCTACCTACCTTCTGAATATACTTTACCAACTTCAACATCCATCGCAATGTCTTCTCCCAAGATCATCACTGTCTATGGTGCCACTGGAGCTCAAGGCGGCAGCGTCGTGCTTTCTCTCCTCCAGAACAAGTCTCAGAACTTCAAGATCCGAGGCATCACCCGCAACCCAGAATCTGACAAGGCCAAAGCCCTCGCTGAGCAGGGCGTTGAAGTCGTCAAAGCTGACGGCTTCAACAAGGAGCAAGTCGCAGGGGCGTTCAAGGGAAGCTGGGGCGTCTTTGTCAACACCAACTCTGACGATCCTGTAAGTCAGCAGAGCTTCTGCCACGATGATAAAGAACGGGAACGATCCTAACAACCACATAGGCTGTGAACCAGGAAGGAGGCCCTACTGAGGCCGACCTGGGCAAGGGTCTTGTGGACGCTGCTGCGGAAGCTGGAGTCCGTCATTTCGTGTACAGCGGCATGGCTTCTGCTTCCGAAATCACTAACGGAGCTGTTCCCAACAAGGCTTTCGAGGGTATTTGGTTTCTTTTGAATTTCGAGAATGACGTTCTAACTGGGAGTAGAAAAGCATGCCATCGGAGAGTATGCCAAGAGCAAGGGCGTCTTCGGAACTGTCAATCTGGTCAGCCCCGGCTGGTACATGGAGAACCACCTTGTCGAAGAGATTTCTGCTGCAGTGGGCGGCTTCCCTTTCACCCAAGATGAAGAGGGCTACTTGACTCTGCGTGTCCCTCGATGGGGCGGTAACGAGGAGATCCCGTTCATCGCAATCGGTGACGACTACGGCGACCTTGTCCACGGAATCTTCCTTGCCCCTGAGAAGTACAACGGACGTCTCATCCAGGGGATCAGCGTCAGTGCGAAGATAGACCAGCTCGTTTCCGAATTCCAGAAGGGTAAGTCCCCTCTCGCACTCAGAACTGTTTCCCGATCTTTCTCTTGCTAACTGATTTTCAGTGACTGGCAAGAAGGCGCGCTTCGTGCCCATCGAGGACTGGAGGACCATGGAGACCTACGGCGTCGGAGCTTTCGAGACGGTCAAGTATATGTTCGGATTCTGCCAGCACTCGGGAGGCCTGTACTATGGGGTGCCCAACGACGTGGAGACTGCCGCCGAGCTGAAGGCGAAGGCGGCCGCGGCAAAGGGCGAGTCTGGCGACAAGGCCAGGTTGGCCACGCTAGAGGGTTTCGTCACCAAGTACTTTGCTTCTTGAACGTTCAGTCGGTCGTAGGGAGTGATCGGGTAGGATATGAGAAGGTCTTGAATTCTTGAATACGCCGCGAGTGCTTTGAAATATCTGTGGTAGTTATCGTGCTTGTCAGCCTTCAGAATAAACAACGAAGGTGAGCTGGAATACTCTATTTGAACCAGTCAGTTCCCAAAATCAACGGAAAGTACTCTCTCTGGGAGATGATGGTGTTTCTGGAGTGGTGATGCCGTTAGCAGTGGTTGCCTGGAAGAATCAAGATACCAGTGCTATCAGTAGCCAATGAAAAGAGCATAATTCAAAGATCGAGATAAATACCTGCATCATTTCTCTCAGGTCGGTACCTTTACAAGAATTTCAAAGTCCGATAATGTCCACAGCTTTTGGTCGCCTTCGCCAAGAGAGCCAAGCCTGAGTGACGACTGTTCGTGAAAGTTAGGGGCATGCCTGGTAATATCTATCCCACGCTTCAAGCCCTTCTCGTGTCTTGTTTTCCACAATCACACGGCCTGATTGCAATTAGAATGCTATCCCCAAAGCTTAGCTACGAGTCTGATCCTCAGTCAAGTCTCCTTGCGCTACAACAGGCGTCCGTCATGTTAATCGAGGCATATGATTCCTCGAAATAGTCTATTACTAGCCCACATGTCCCATGTGCGTTAGAGCCATGTTGTTCTCATCTCGTTGACGTAGGCTAGAGCCCAGACGATGGTTGAGAGCACCAACATGTCCACTCCTCGAGATATTGGGCTTTGCCGAGAAATCTCTGTTAACTTTGTCTCCCTAGAGTCTTCCCATGCATGATACGTTCCACGGCTGCAGTGATAAGCAATCGGTACTTGCAGAATAAGTTTACGAGCTACATAAATACTTATCTCATGCATACCTTCAGGCATCATGTCCCAGCAACCCGCATCACAGCCTCCAGAAATAGTTAGCTTTCAAAGAAGCCACTCCTCTCAACCTTCTTGGGAACTCAAGTACCTAAAGTTTCTTTATGACACGTTTATCTAGCAATCGCGGGTGCATAAAATGGCTTGCCATCTCCCATCACATCTAGACTTTTCCCAAACAAATTCCATTCAAATCGACGCACCAACCATTAAACAGAGATAATACGTCCAAACGCCTGCCTATAGCGAGCAATTCAGCAGGGGGGAAAAACAACAGAATAATCTCCTCTTCCCACCTTCGATTGACCTTCCCCCGTGACGCCAGGATGGGTGTTTTTCGCACAGCGCCTCTGCCCAGAGCAGAAGGCGAAGCTGGTAAAACATGGCCAGCAATTGCTATGGGTCTCTTTGTGGCATTCGGCGGTATTCTCTTTGGGTACTTCAACGCCCTAGTGCTTTCTATTCTGCGTCTTGATGCTTGTTTACCTTGCTGACTCGATGTAGCTACGACACCGGCATCATCAGTGGCATCCTGGCTATGCCATACTGGCAACAGCTCTTCAGTACTGGCTATTTTGATCCCGAAGGCAACCCAAACATTACTACCGCGCAAGAGTCGATCATCGTCTCTATTCTATCTGCTGGTACTTTCGTTGGAGCTCTGAGCATGTCTCTGTTCAGCGACTCTCTGGGTCGACGTCCTGGACTGATTATCGCCTGTTGGATCTTCAACCTCGGCGTGGTTCTCCAGAGCATTGCTACGGCTATCCCAATGTTCGTTGCTGGCCGATTCTTTGCCGGGTTTGGGGTCGGTCTTATCTCCGCCATGAGTATACTATAATCCATCCCCCTGGTATCGACGAGCCTTGGACGCTGACAGTGCGATCATCCAGTTCCCCTCTACCAGTCCGAAACGGCCCCCAAATGGATTCGAGGCACCATCGTAGGGACGTACCAATGGGCCATCACTATTGGTCTTCTCCTGGCTGCCGTCATCAACAATGCTACGGGCATGCGCAATGACACAGGCTGCTACCGAATTCCGGTTGCTATCCAATTTGCCTGGTCGATGATCCTGTTCCTCGGCATGTTGATTCTTCCCGAAACGCCTCGCTTCCTTATCAAGAAGAATCAACCAGAGAGGGCCGCTCGTGCTCTTGGCCGGATCCGTCGTCTACCTGCCGACCATCCAGCCGTGCAAGCCGAATTAGCAGAGATCCAGACTAACTACGACCATGAGAAGAGTCTTGGTCAAGCGTCTTATCTAGACTGCTTCCGCCCGCCGCTTCTGAAGCGCCAGTTTACTGCAATGGCAGTCCAGGCTCTGCAGCAACTCAGTGGTGTCAATTTTATATTTTACGTGAGTGAAGTTATTCCCAAAACACTGGGCTTATCGATCAGCCCACAGCCCTCGTCTCTCCCAGCAGCTAACAGCAACTCAGTATGGCACCAAATACTTCCAGAATTCTGGCATCTCCAGTGGCTTTGTTATTTCCATGATAACTTCGGCCATCAACGTTGTCTCCACGATCCCGGGCTTGTACGCCATCGACAAATTAGGTCGCCGACCTCTTCTACTCTGGGGCGCAGTTGGCATGTGTGTTTCCCAGCTCATTGTTTCCATCACTGGAACCCTTTCGACTGGTCAACATGCCGGGGGTGAGATCTTCGTCAAGAGCCCCGTCGGTCAACAGGTTGCTGTGGCTTTTGTCTGTATCTACATCTTCTTCTTCGCTTCGACCTGGGGTCCCTTGCCTTGGGTTGTGAACGGCGAGATTTTCCCTCTCAAAACTCGTGCCAAGGCAATCAGTATGGCCGTCGCGACAAACTGGCTCCTCAACTGGGCAATCGCTTTCTCAACGCCTTACCTAGTGAATTATGGCGAAGGATACGTCAACTTGCAATCCAAGATCTTCTTTGTCTGGTTCGCGGCCTGTTTTCTTTGCATTGTGTTTGTCTACTTTTTCATCTACGAGACAAAAGGCCTTTCGCTTGAGGAGGTCGATCAGCTATACAACCAGATTCCGGTTGCGAGCAAGTCGACGAAGTGGAAGCCCCTTGATCACGAGGGTGCAGATTCGGGCGACGTCATCCCGTAGCCATTATCATATTTTCCCACTGCGAGTGAATTATGGAATCACACACATACTTAATCTATTACTCTTTTTTAGCGATAGTCAAGTATTTAATAATCAGAACGAAATGCTGATTTGCATCTTGTCTGGGGAATCCATCTGGATCCAGCCCTCTCCCAAGCATGCCATTACCAGATCAAGGTGAAAGGAAGATATTCCAGTGATCCGTTTGATTCTTTCATGCAATACATTCAGAATAAAGACTGCCACGCAACATAATCCTGCCTACCTTGGTCTCGTCCATAAGTCTTGACCAAAATCAGTACGTACCACTCCAACGCAATCGAAGGTCTCTCGCCTCAACCAGACGGGAGAGAGAGCGTTTGTCAATCCAGGCAAATATCTGGCTTCTACCAAGCTCTGCCTACGCTGACGGGTCTGAAAGTACGAATCACGCAAAATAGGGGTACACGAAATGGTGGCATGGATTGCATGCCTCGCAAAACATTCTTGATGCTGAAACGTCCAATGTTGAATCTTGAGAAGCTGAGATTGCAGAAACGGTTTTAATGGGCTCTTAACGACCCTGTTGGCTACGTAATGATTACTACCCAGCCTCTCTCCGCCTCGAAGATATCAGATAGAAAAAGAATCATCATCGCAGCATAGCATCTGCAGTGTGACGTTCGACGCATGCGTTTCATGGACCATCATATGCCAGACGATTAAACTGACCGTGGGGCTCAGGGTCGAATATAACGGTCTGACTGGGTCTGTATCAAGGTCGAGCTGCCTGCCCGTAGTTCGCAGCCAGTGCCCTTGCCCTGAAATCAAACCCGCAAACGATCATTGCAGATTAACCTACTTCTTTTTGACAAATGAATTCGAATGCAAACGCATTAGGGACTATTTTTCTTTCGGAAATTCATTGTTTTTTTCAAACGTAGGAGCTGTGTGCCGAGAAGTCTTTGAGTGTCGGGGGTGAAGGGTCTGCAATCACTGCATCCCATATCGGTGACCAACGCCTGAACACGACGATAGAAAATCACAACTAGTAAAATCACACTAAATACATTTATGAAACGGAATCACGGAGCCGCTATACCCAAAACCAGGTCCCAGGAAGAAATATAGACTCTTAACTCCTCCACCGACAACCATCCTCCCTCGGGTCAATAAAGAGCAGAATTCCAGACTTTTTTAGGACCAAGGGGCCTTCATTATAGCACTGCACCTTCTATCCTTAGTGGAATTTCCACTATTCCATCTGGTTCTGTGCGATTCCCAGTCAGGCGTTATCTGTGGCCGAGTCCCCCCTACCGAGCCCCCGCTGGCCCTGCTGGACTGCCCCCTACCACACTCAAGAATCACGGCTCCCTCCTTCCCACAAAACTCCACCCTCTCAAAACATCAACACCAAAACAAACCCAGCAGAAAACAATCTGCATCAAGACCAGCTTCAACCAACCCGCCTCCTCTCGTTGAGGACCCTCTCGATCACCATGAGTGATCCCGCCAACCTCGAAGCGGTCATGGCCGGCTGCATAGTATGTTGTGTCCCCTTTCCGCCCGCTCGCCAGCCTTCCAAATGCTCCTTCCCATCCGTTTCCTCTCTACCCTGCCTCAGCCGCCCTGACCTCTTGCCCATGACGCCCGGGCAGCTGATGTATCACATCCTCTCATGGTGATACTTTGAGATCCCCCCTCTTCCCTTCCTGCCGTCCTCTCTTCCTCCATCCCGGCCTTGCGGGCTTGCTTTCCCTACCTCCTTTCTACTCCTGGAGACTCCTAACCTCATAACCCCCAACAGGCCGATCTGGGCCGCGGCCGACTCGATGAACTTCCACTCAGCAACGTCGAGCCCCGAGGGCCATCGTTCACGCCCACCGGGGATAACTCGGCTGACCATCTCGCTAAAGAATTCAAGGACGACCTCAAATCCAAGTGGGCCGGTAAGTTTGACCAATTCTGTTGAGTACTTTGATATGGCTGACACCTCTCACAGTCAAGTTCGATGACGAAGATTCCCGTCAGATGGAAGGTCTCCAGCTTGGAGATTGCAGACCCTGGGCCAAGAAGTACAACCAGAACCACGTCGACAAGGACCACGTTGAGAAAGGGGATCTGGGAGGGTAAGTGTTTCTTCCGAGTCTTTGACGAAAGCTAACTGTTGGGACAGGCCGAGTAAGCCGACCTCGTTCCAAAAGAAACAGCCAAGTGGCGTCGGCCAGAACTTTGGCAGAGGCCATAGGTCCGGCAAACGCCAGTACCTCGAGAAGGGCGAGAGCTCCAGACAGGGACAGAGCTCAGACAAACGCCATCAGATACAAGCTTCTTTCAAGGCTGCAGCGCCGGGCTAGCAGTCCCGTGTGCAGAACTTGATTGAGGAAAAGACTCCAGCTACTCTCACCGCTGCCCAATGGGGTCCGCCCCCGTTGGCCCCGTCTGCCAATGTCAACGATGTCGAACGACAATGGGCTTCATATGCCATGGGCGAAGAAGCCGACCAGCCTTGGGCCTCGTCTGCCAAGGGTAAAGAAGTCGATCGACCTTGGGCCACGTCTGCCAAGGGCAAGGAAGTCGAGCGATACAAGCCTGAGCAGAACCTTTCTGCCGCCGAGGACAACACCCCATTTGTTCTTCCCAGCAAGGGGCTCTTCGTCGCCCCCGCTGAGCAGGAAGTTCATGTCACTGAGCAAAAGCCTCCCTTCCTGGCTGGCAACATGAATCAAGTTGTCACCTTCCCCGAGCTGCGACTGAAGCTCAACCCTGACGGGCTCAATCCTCTTGAGTCTAGCCACACCCTCGCTACCGGATACTGCCAGAGCGTCCCCCGAAAGGACGAAAATCTCTGCTTCACTGTCCAATTCTCTATGAAGGAGCTGAAGCAGGCTGGACAGGCTGTCCTGGAAATCTGCGAGCCCTCCCAGGGATGCCGAATTCATTATGTTCTCGAATTCGACGCCCCGGTCATGGAGGGAGAATTCTGCCGAATCTCGCACTCTTCCGGCAAGCCCCTCTACTACTTCCGACTCGCCGACTTGAAGGAGACAAAGAAGTTCAGTAACTGCATCGCCACTCTTCAGGAGTCTATTCGCGTCTGCCAAAAGGCGGAGAAGAACGACGGAGAACAAAAGGCCACCATCAAGGGACCTTTTGAGACTCTTGAGCGGTCGAGCTCCGCTGATTACAGTACCAGCGCCGTGACTGAAAGAGTCACCGACCCCGCTCCAGGAAGAGATCAAGAAGAGGACTTGATTCAACTTCATGGCTGGTTGGAAGTTTACAACGCCCAGATTCCGTCTGCCCAGGCTGTTCCTGCCCAGGCCTCCCCTGCCCAGGTTCCGTCTGCCCAGGTTCCGTCTGCCCAGCTTTCTCCTACCCACCTTCGTTCCATGAATGATGCTGTAGATGAGCTCGTTTGGGTTGTCAACGGAATCTTGACTCATGCTGCCATCACAGAGGACGCCTCCGATGATCTCATCCAGAAAGTCAGTGAGACCGCTGTCGAAAGCTGGATCCAGAAGGGATTCCTGCTCGCTGATGATGACGACATGAAGACCACTCTGTTCAATGTTGTCGGACAACTGGCCCAGTTGAAGATCAAGTTGTTTCAGCGCTGCCATGGCCATGGAACCAAGCCAGGAAATGCGTCTGAGCCGAACCCGGGTCGACTCGAGGAAACCTTGGCTCAGCAGGTGAAGATTCCAACTCTTGGGGAGAAGCCAGCGATGGGACCTATTGGACCCAAGGAAGCCAAGGCTGAAGACGGAGATGACCCACGACGCATCACCTATTCCAACCGTGAACTGGAGTTGCTTCGCACCAAGGCTGCCCTTCCCAAGAATCTTGGCAAGGCTAGATCTCTGTCCCAGTCTTCTTCCGACATCGTCATGACGCCCGGGTTCAAGGCCGCTCTCGAGACTCCGAAGCAAACCGGTGCCCCAATGATCTCTGAATTTGCCCAGAAATTCCTCGACGATGTCTACGAGGCCAAGAAGGTTCGGAATGTTGCTGACCCCATCAAGGTCCAGGAAGTCCAGAATGGGGCAATCCACGCCGGCCATGATCAGATCGCGAGAGTTGCCAGCTCGGTCACCCAGACCACCCAGGCCACTCAGGCCCAGACCAACCGTCGCCCTGGACTCGGCAACGCTGCCATCTACCAAGATGCATCCAACCTCTCTGAGCCTGCTCTCGCCCCTGCTGGACGTCCTGGCAAGCCAGGAACCAAAGGCCTTAGCTCGTCCCGATTCGCCACTGAGCCCGTTCCTTTTGCCGGGTTCTTTACTGGTGCTCGCTAAGCTTTCGCTGCCCAGAACAGGCTGAATCTTTTTCAGCCACCTGCCGTCAGAGTGCACAGGGGAGGAGTGTTGAAGACCACAAAGAGTGGCACCATATTACCGGGACGGGGGATCGCGAGCAGAATGAGCTCTTGCAGTTGCCCAGTTGGCACAGCAATCTACGTGATCACAGACCCCGGAAACCGACTTCTCTTCTTTGCTATATCCAAGCATTGGAGATCAAAGGTCTTTAGTACTTAGGTCGTGAGCAGGGGAGTGGTTCGGTCAACAGGGAATCGTTTGTGATTTTAGTTGGAGGATCTCTCGTCTCGGTTAAGGAATCTTTTTGGGGAACGTAAATAGTTCCAGATAGTCAAATCCGTGGATACCGGAAGAGTGCTGTGCCTTGATCCTAGTTCGTGAAGTTTCAAAAGCTTAGCTGCAACTCGTAGCCCCAGGCCACGCTGTGAGATTATTGCGTTTTGTGGCACGACATTGGGCCGACTAGGATGCCTCTATTGCACATGTTTGAATAATTTGTTCTTTTTCTATTATGCTCCCTCGTCCGACCTTCCAGTCTGGAGAAGTTGATGCCAGTATCAAAAGCCGTGAGATGTTGATTCAAGTGTCCTGCTTGAGCTTCCGCTGGCACCTTTCTCGATAGGTCGTCAACAGTTGCTTGGATTCACGATCAAATCTATCAGGACTAGTAAGAGCCTCACTCGCCAGCTTTTCTGCATCTTCGAAACGGCGAAAGAAGTAGAGCTCCTCGACAGCATGGACTACATCCTGTGTCTCCATCTTTGAAACGCCAGGCTTCAGGGGTAACGTGATGGTCTTGTGAATCTATTCAAACTCAGTCCCCAAGTCCCAGGAAGAGAAACCCACGGTAGAAATAACTACTGGTCGGTATAGGATTCTTACATTGCCATTTTCAACTTTGACTGTGTAGTCACGCTGTACAGCTCGCCACGCCTCTTCGGATTGATATGTTCGACGGCACTCTTTTGTGTCGGCCTCGTCGGAGGATATGTCCTCGGCGAGGGCCATGTTGGAGAGGGGGTCTTCTTCGTCCATCTTTGAGAAGGGAGGTGATGACTTGGATCAGATAGCTGGTGAGAAGAGAAGGAGAAAGAGTAGAGAGTGAGAAATAACTACAGATACCGAGTTTTCGAATTCGGTGATGAGGACCCACAGTTTAGGGTCTTGGTTGTTTGTGGTTGGTTGATAGACCACAGTGCGAGACACTGTGATCTTGACTTCAGACTCGACTGTCAATACTCACAACGTATTTCGACGCCAAGTGACGTATTGCAATTAACATGCCTAGTAGTAGATCAGAGAAGACAAAAATGATTTAATGTGCATCAGCTTGTATGAAACTTGTGCAGGGGAAGTGGGGGAGATGTGATGTAACAACGTGGGGCGAAGGGACTCATGAACGCGGGGCAGATTTGGACAACTTCATTCATCTCTCGTAGATATCATCATTCTCGGAATACCCTTTAGACTACCTAGCCAGAATATATACACATACACCATGGAGTCACAAGTTGATAGACTGGTGGATAAGGCGTGGAAGCGGTTTGAGGAGACACCAAAAGATCAGCGACTATGTAAGTCCTCCAAGTTGAAGTCACCCTTGGATGGCATCAATACCTTACTGAACGATGGGATACATTTCAAAGATTTCCTTAACTACCTAGGTAGTCTGATACTGACTTGATTCAACATAGTAATTGGAATCGCCGGGATCCCTGGCTCAGGTACGACACCTAACCATACCCATTGCTAGATCCATCTCATCAACACCACAACATCACAGGCAAGACAACCTTTGCCCAAATCATCACCGCCCGCCTCAACGACCGCGCCCTCTCCTCCTCCCCCTCCTCCCCACC
>JABFFI010001459.1:0-11861 GCA_013623725.1 Fusarium robinianum
TCTCGCTTCAGTGACTCCCGCCTCTCCCCAGTCGGCACTCCCGTATGCAGTCTCGCCCCCCCATCCCCGCCATCTCAATCTCCATCCAAAACAATCCACCCTTCAACATCCTTGTCACAAAAAAAAAAAACTGCCGTCACCGCTGGGACCTGGGTCTCTCCCTCTCTCTGGGTCGTCTCTCTCTACCGCAAACGCATCTCCCGTCCTCCCACGTTCTGACCTGGGGGGGTGTCTAATCCGCCGCTTCCCCCCTGCGCCTTGCCCAGGCCCCTCCGGCTCTCGACTTCTCGTGGATCCTACCCGCAATTAGACGCTTCTCCTCTCTGTTGTGACCTCTGACTCTTCTCTTTCAACTTGGGTCACTGGCTGACCTGACTCTCGCTGTTCGGAGTACCTACATACATCGACTCTTGTTCGTTTCCGCCGGTCTCGCTTGGTGGCTTTGATTCCCCCCCCCCTTTCTCTCTCCCCAAGCTGGCCACCTTTTTCCCTAAACCGGTAACGGCGATCTCTCATCACTGTCCGGCTCGTCCGCTCCCCCTGTTTTAAAGTTGATCACCAAGCTCCCATCACATTTCGTCCTTGTCTCTTCTGTTCATAGTCTTTTTTTTTAACACCCACACACGCACACGCACACTCACACTCTCCATCACACACACATACACACACACTTATTACATATTCCTCTGCTTAGTCGGTCTCCTTATCAAACCTATTCTTGACCATATCATCTCGTCCTCTCCTCCCATCTCTTTAACCCAACCTCTCTCCCTCATCCTCTTCCCCCCATCTTCTTCTACTATAAGTACCACCATCCTCGTCTCCTATCTCTCCTCTTACACCAACCAATTCCTCTATCGACATTCTCATCACACAAACACCTTTGTCATCAGCCCATAAACAACCAATTTCATCATCCTACCAAATTCACGTGTTACGTCGGATCTCCCAGTTCTCGAACCACTCTCGCGCCACTACTCTGCGCGTCTCCCCATCCCACACCGTATCCCACGACTATATCTAGAGGGCCTCACTACCGTCGGTAGTTGGCTTTTTTCTTTCTGCCCGCCATGTCCACCGACGCAGCACCCAACGCAAACGGCGAAATGTTTTACACACGCAATCGACGAGGCTCAATTTCCCAAGCCGCCCTCACAAACCTCTTCCAGCGAGGCAATTCTGTCCCCAACGGCAACGGATTCCCTACCCAGCCTACTCATCCAGTCGAGGCTAGTGGTCGACGACGGCTCTCCGTCACGACCCTCGGCCTCTCGGGCACATCGCCCACCAACCCCCCCTCGTTCAACATTCGACGGGGAAGCACCTCGACCAACTCCAACAACTCGGACTCGATCGATGAGAACGCCATTGAAGACGACGAGATGCTCTTCGGAACCGCTAAGACGGCGCCCACCACGCCCTTCGTCCGACGAATGAGCTTTGGTGCCTCCACCATGCGCAACAACATGCGCCCTAGCGGCAGCCCCGGCAATGGTAATAATAACCCATCCTCTCCTCCGTCTTCCCAGTCTGGGCGAACGACCCAACGTGGACGAAAGGCGTCGCTTGCCGGTTCACCGGCGCAGAGCTCCAGCATCTCGGCCGCTCTCTCGGCCGCTGGTCGCCGCGCCAGCACCATCCTGCCCGCTTCTTCTCTTCCACAGGCAAGCAACACCAATTATACAAGATCCCCGTCTGACAGTTTCTTCTCTCGCCCAGACCAGCAAGGCTTCAACTGGTCAGAGCAGCTTAGGTCTCGTGCCGAGAGCTCCGTCACCGGGGCTCGCCCGTCCTTCTCCCTCGCCTCCACCTCTCCTCCTCGCGGTAACTCGATCCACGAGCGTGCCAAGTCCGTCTCTGAGATGCCTCAGCCCCCAGTCCAGTCTCCCCCTGCTGCTAAGCCCAGGCAAGAGCGGCCCAAGCCCGACGCCTTCCAGGAGCGAATCCTGAAGGGCGACTTTTACATGGACTGAGCACCTCATCTCTTGAGGGGAGCCCAATCTCACGATCATCATGAAATAACGACACAATACACATTGGAACGACGATCCGCCTATCCCTTCACATCTGTCCAGCATTCTTAATACCCGCCCACAAATCCCCTGTCTCTTGCTGGACTGCACTGCACAATCTCATTCTCCATCTTTGCTGCTTTCTACCCCTCTAGCCTTGAACCCCCCTGGCATGAGATCTCTCGCTTTTTTTCACAAGGCTGCGTCTATGCAAATTGTGCAATTTTTGCAACCAAAAGGCGAAAATCAACAAGCTGATTCTTTGAACACGGGAGGCGCATTGGGACTGAGAAATGAGAATGGACGTGCCAGAGCACTATGCTGAAGCTGCGGAGAAGTCGTCTTGACGACTGATACATCACTACGATATAGCGAGCAAGGGGAGTTACGGTTTGCCCTCGACAGTATTTGCTACTGGCGTTGCTGGCTTTTTGTTTTCTTTTTGTTTTGTTTTTTCGAGTATGGCTACGCCAACCACATGTATGATTATCATCAATATGACAATGGGGGACAGACGGGTGCGTACCTATTGAAGTGGCAGCAAGGGGAAGGAGGGGTCTGCCGCTCATGAACGCCAAGGAAGCGGGAATGACAGGGAGTTGGGGTTTGGGGAAATGGTCCCTTGGTGAAGATGAGGGGCCTGCCTGCATGAGGATGAGGGGGAATCCCTCCCAAGGTGAAGATGCCAGAGACGGATGGTGGGGAGGCGTTCAACGGGCAAGACGGGCTAGTTATGATTAGACCCCAACTAGAATGGAAATGTCGTCTTTTGGCAGTCCTTATTTGACCATAGATTTGAGTGAGAGTGATGTTTGAAGTGACGCTGTAGAGAGAATCGTTGACCAGTAAATTGTTTCGCCATTACCTGTCTATCTATCCAATATCCAATGACAGTTGGTATCTTGCATGCATCGCCAGTGAGCCCAAACCCCATTTCCCAAGTAGTATCTGCAGCAAAATCAACAAGTAAAAAAAAGAAAAAGATTACGATATCCAAAGAAGATCGCCAACGCCAAGTCTAGAATCAGAAAGGAGCAAAACAAGAGAAAAAATACGTAGCAACCCATCTCTCACCCATTTCCACACGTGTTGGATGGAAAGAAAGCCCGAGGACCAACCAAGCCAGCCAGTGTGCCAGCCAACCTAAGCAACCAGCAACACACCTCGAAGCCCACACCGCCCTCCCACGTGTAAGCAGGCTAAGACGAATGTTCTGGGACATGCAGCCTGCGCGTTGCTTGCGTCGCATTTGGCGGCCTATTCAAGCCCATCGTTGGGCAGGATGGTTAGGCGAGATAGACGAACTGTAAAAAAGGTATGGTGGTTGGTTGCAGTGGTTTGACGTGGCGGTTAAGTCGTAGTCGGTGAAGGTGAAGGAAGGGGGCGTGTTGATGTACAAGACAAGTAAGAAGGGTAGCAAGAAAGGTGGAGGGAGTCTGGGCGGTTTGCGCGGGAGTGTAAGCCGCGAGTCGGGCCCAACAAGGGTTCTCGTCGATAGCATGGAGAGACAAGAACACGGAGCTAAAAGTAGAAAACGCCGCCGGACCCGGGGACGTTCTGTAGCATGCCTGAAAACCACGGCTCGTCCAGGAGGATACGCATGCCATCCTCGTACATGCCCTGTGAACCGGGTCCTAGGCCTAAGCCCTCGAGGTCCCAGCCGGGTTCTAGGTTGGGGTTCATGTCCGGCGCGAAGCCGCCGCCGCCGACCCCGCCGTTATTGTTGTTGTTGTTGTTATTGTTGTTATTAGGAAACCATGCTGCTGGCATAACAGGCGCCATGGCGGCGGCGAGGTCTGCCGAGGGGACTTCCAGATGGGGGGTCATGGATGGTGGAGGCATGGCATTAGAACCAGAGGCGGAAGTACCCCCGGTGCCGCCAGAGTCGCCGACGGGAGCGGAATCGTGGAAGAAGGGCTGTGGGGTTTGCGGGATGCCGCTCCATCGGCTGAAGGATGCCCGTTGGGCCGGCGTGTCACGGTCTCCGGAGCCCGACGCCGCACCGGCACTAGCGCCGGCGCCAGCACCTGTCGCAACTTCTGAGAGCAGATGTAGAGGGGTATTTGCGGTGGAATTAGGGGGTTGCGGCGACGCAGTGCCGGCTGGTGTTGAAAGCGGCTGGAGTGTATGACTCGTCGACGAGGCGCACGACATGGGCTGAGGAGCACCCGGGTCCTTGGCTTCAGCCTTGGCCTGCTTGTAAAACCAGCTGCGCAGCATGACCAAGACGACGAGAAACTTGGCCGCGGGGCGACACCGATCATCCGCGGCGGTGGCGCGAAACTTGTCGAGGAGGGCGTCGAGATGCTGACCGACACGCATGTCGTCTTTGCCGATGACGCGGCCAAGCTCTGACCCAATCGCTGAGGCCGAGAAGTAGAGCTTGATAAGCATGACGACTGCGTAGGCGACACGCACGAAGTTGAAGACAGGCAGACAGCGCAGGCTGAAGACATCGATGGTCATGAATGTCGAGAGCAGGCCGTCGATTGCTTCAAGGCAAGCCGATATCGCGCGAATGTGCACCGCCGTCAGCCTCTCGGTGTTGACTATGCCATTGCGGAGGGAATCGGCCATAAAGGGAGGGCGTATGGGGTCAACGGCGCGGGGGTGGAGCGCCATCTCGTACATGTAAAGTTGAAGAACGTGGAAGCTCATCTTGAGCGTCGCTATCATGGAAACACCGGGTTAGTCGGGGGCATCTTAGACAACTTGGAGGGTTCAACTCACGCTGGAGAAGTTCAGGGGGGACTTCATCTCGATACCGTTCCAGATCACGTTCCAGACCCTTCAGAGAATGCTGTGTCCTCGGGTCCGTAATATTCACCGTGGCTGTTGGATCATCGAGCGAGAACTGGATGCCCACCTCCTCGGCCAGACGATGTGTCCAGACCAAATGACAAAAATATGCATCAGTGGGCGCAGCGTCAGACGACGACTCCAGAATGCGCACACACTCTAACATGAAGGGGTTCCAACGGATGAGATTCGGCCGATGCAATGCCATCGAAGTGTTGGCCGCCAGGAAGTAGCACGTCAACCACGTCCGACGATTCTCAATGGTCGTCGGATCCGGGGGCGCCAAACGCCGGAGAGGACTCTGATGCCAGGGGTCCGCGACGATCATCCCGCGCCGCTGAACTACCTTCTGGCCCAGTCCGATCTCGATCGCCATAACGGCCGCCGTGTGAACGAGCTGGTAAAACTTGAGCTCCTCGAAGTGCTCTGGTGGCCAGTACCAGATGACGGCGACGTGCAGCGCCTGTACTAACTCGACGCTCTTTTCGCCCGTCACTATCACCTTCTCGGCGAAGATGAGCATCAACTCCTTGTGAAGCGTCTTCTGCAACACGGGTGACTCGGACGTGGCTGCGGCCATGATGGCCAGGAACAGCGTCGGCTTGTCTTTGCGCAGCTCCGTGACCGTGTATCCCGGCGGAAACACGATGGCGGGGAGGTGCAAGATCATGTGTTCGTTGTACCGAGCAAAGAGCTCGCCAGCTCGCTCTAGAGTGATAAGCCCACGTTCGATGATATCTCCCTGGTGTCCCTTGGCCAGGTACGCCGCCAGCGAAGATGATTCCCCGCCGGCTCCCTCGGTTCGTCGTCGGTCATCGGCGCCGTCGTCGTGGTCGGAGAGCTTTCTCTTTTGTCCCGCTGTTGTCGTGGTAGGCGTCGCCGAGGTGGATTGGGTTGCAGGCGCACGATCTTGTGCTCCGCCCTGCCCGGCCGTCGTCGAAGATGGCGCGGTATTCTGTACCGGCGGATTAGATGTCCACGACGGACCCGACACATTCCTCCGCGGCGCATTGTGTGGTGCATGTGCAGTCGCACCGGCATCAGACGCCTGTCTCTGTGTCACAGTCTGAGACCCCGCGACACCATGACCATGTCCATGATACTGAGCTCCCCCCGGATTCATCGGCGTCGCTCGCGCCTGTAAGCTCGCCGTCAAGGCATCAATCTTCTTCTCTAGGTCGGCGACCCTGCTATCCGTCTTCTTCTGCCTTTTGCGAGTCGGCATAGTGATGACGCAGTTCCGCCCGGCCTTCCGACAGCGCCGACACGGCCCTTCATCGTCTGGGTCGGGCTCGCATCGCACCTTGAGTCCGCGACATGCCTCGCACGCTCTCGGCCTCTTGGGATCATTGCCTTCCACATCCTGTTCGTGATGCTGGAGTTGCTGCTGTTGGGTCGTCATCGCGCCAAGCCCAGACGGCGCGTCGGTCGTGTCGGCGCCGTCGCCGTCGTCGCCGCTCCTTCGGGAGAGCGGCATCAATCCCCCGTTTGGAGGAACATTGGCCGATAACGCCTCCCTTGGGGATGCAGTCGCTGCATTACTTACTAGGGAGGGAACTCGGTCACCATTCCCCGCCCCGAGTCGAGGATCCAGTTCCATCGGAGTCGTCAATCGGGCAGCCGGTGTCAACTTAGTGATTGATGGTCGCTTTTTTTGGCACTTGTTGATGTGGAGGGCGGCAGTCCTTGTCGCCGAGGCTCCGACATCCCTGAGCCGCATCACATGAAAAGGCATGGATGATTCAGCAGATATCGGGGCACTACCTCCGTTCTTCCGTTGCCCTCCGAAACAAAAAGGAATGACGTCACCACTGTAGATCGAGGTAGTACTTCGTGTATCTTGAGATAACTTCAGCGACGCGCTTCTAGATTCCTATAAAGCACACGACATAAATCGGCTCAAAATACTTCCCAGCTCATACATACTATGGAAATTTGACCAGTAGCGCCATGCTAAACCAAAACAACCCATCTCTTGCCGCAGAACAGCATTCCACGACTCTTTCAAACATGACAAAGACCCCATTGCATCTTTGTTCTTCTGATAGAACGTATCATCCTCCAAGAGTCTCTATCTCTCGAAGCCGTACCGTAAAGGCCAGTCTCCAAAGTTTCCCAAGCCTCTTCCCATATCAATGACTCCTCTTCTGCCAAAAGGGCCTCCATCTACTCCATCCCAGGCCCATCAGCCATAGTATGTAGATTATCAATATTGTAAAAGTTGACGTGAAATGGTATCATCGCTTGTCGAAACGAGTGGGTATGTTGCGAATGACGAAAAGAAAAGAAAAAAAAGAACAAGAAAATCGACCAGTCAGTTCAGTTCATGTACAATTCAAAATCGAGTTTCCTCGCGGAGCCGGCTCTTCGATGTCTGATGCTGCGGTCCCACGATGCCGCCCATAAAAATGGCACTCTCACGACGTCTATTGGAGACAAACGGCTGGTCGAATGCTGCCGCAGCACCGCCAAGATCATCATGTGAGGATTGGTAAAGCCGTCTGTCATATCCAGACCGTCCATCATTGCCGCCAGGGCCAGCGTATGCGCCCTCAAAGGTAGGGCGAGATTCGCTTATAGAACCTATAGAACCGTTGGGGCCGACATAGGTTGGCTCAAACGCCTGTCCGGGCCGGGCACCCGAGGGAGGCGATGCTCTATTGGCCGTATTGTTTCCAAGAAGGGGTGGGGTCGGCGTAGATCGCTGAAGTTCTCGCACGGGATCCTTGCGCATCTGTCCATGGGGAGACGCACTGCCCGATGTTGATGGCCGAGCGGGCAGCTCAAATCTTGGTGGCGCATCAGCGAAGCGAGCATGCAGGTCAGGCTCAGAGATGGGCGAAGGCAGCTCGTAGACTTCCGGATCGATGCCAAAGATGCCCTCGTAGTTCTGGAGGAACATGGCAAAGACGGGCGCCGGGATGTTGAGAGTTGGTGAGAAGACGATACCGACGTTGCGCACAGTCATCTTATTGATGTCCGCGTTGTTGATGATCTTGATCAGGAATCCAATCAGGTACTTCAACAGGGTCGCATTGGCCTGCGGAAGACGCTGTACAAGCTCGTTCAATGCTGCAATCTTCTCCCCGTGGTCGGTGATCTCAATCGTCGACAGGAATTCAAGGTGAAGATCCCTTGTCAAGATGGTAGTGGGCAGTTCTCGCAGGTAAAGCTTGAGGAGAGATGCCACCGCATGGATGTCATAAAACTGTCGGTCTGTCACCAGGTTGACGTCCCCTTCGGTGTTGAATCTCTCCCGCATGGCCTTGATCACAACGTTGGAACCGCTCAGTCGGAAGATTCCCTCCTCAAGCACGGCGTTCTTCGAGTCCAAGTACTGGACACATCGGTACACCACAGCCGGCAAGGGCACGTTGACATCCGTGGGAGAGTTATATCGAACCGCCTCGGCTAGGGGCACTCCAAAAGCCTGCCGCACGGGTCCCGAATAAGAATGATGCGGCGGCGTCGCGTTCGAGCCTGCGTCGCTACCACCAAGCAATGAGTCCTGTCCCTCCGAGGAGGAGCGTGTCTTCGGACCAAACCCGAAGAAGCTTCGCTTCCTTTGCTTCTTTTCATCGCTGGTCGGTGGTGGAAGGCCAGACCTATTCCCCCAGGCAGCAGAATCCGAGATTGGTTGAGGGTCCTTCGGCCCTGAGATGAGTTTACTGGCCGACGCCGAAAATCCATCGAACCCATGTCCATGGTAGCCATCTGGCAATCCACCAGAGGTCTTGGGACGCGCCGGGGCCAGCGCGGGGGCGTCTCCCGCCTGCGTAGCATCGTACCGGACCCCAATAAGCGTGTCGGAGTCTGAGGGGTGGTGAGCTCTGTGTGGAGGTTTCCTCACCTTACCAACGGTCGGTCGCTCCAATGGGCCAGATCCCTGGCGGTCATGCATAGCCCCGGCTCTTCCAGTCGGCTGCTCCGTCTCCTCCCCGTCCCGATAATCAATCCATTGCAGGAGTGCCTCCACCCAACGGTCTCGCTCGCCGTCGCTCTCGGCACAGAGCACGTGCTTAACATGGCTGCTCGAGTCCTTCTTCTTAGGCTCCAAGATGAGGAAGGCGTGTCGGTACTGATTGTCCAGTTCTTCGCCATTTGGTCCACGAGCCGGGGACTGATTGTCGTTGTTCTGTGATTGCTTCCCAATCTGCGCACCCTGGAGCTTGATCGTTCCCAGGTGAGCACCGCCAGGCGTCTCGTAATACCTCAGCTGGGGACCGTCGAGAACGAAGAACCTCGCCTTCCAGCCGCCAAAGTTCTTACCGCGCTTGGTCAAATAGCCATTACGCCGGGGCCGACCATCAGGACCGTTCCTGGTGCCAGACTCAGAGCCGGAATCTCTCGCGTTACCCTCATCAGAGTTTGGGGGGAGAACGTTGGTAGACAGATACTTGCAGACCTCGACAGCAGTGTTGGTATCAAACGGGGTGTTGAGAAGATCATCCATATACTGCTCCAGAACTGCTCTCCGTGTATCAAGCTTTGCTGGAGCATGGCCACTGAACAAGGATCGTTCGGGGGTCTTGGCCGTGTATGATGTGAATTGCTTCAGCCGCTGGTCCAGCTTCGTCAGGGAAGCCGAATCCTTTTCTACGCGCCAAAACTCGCCATCATCAGCACGAGAAATGACAGCAAGCGTAAAGACAGGGTCATCCTCGAGCTGGGTAAGGGACATCATGCTTGCCCTAGACGGCTTCATCCGCGAAGAAGCCACCTTGATTTTGATGGAGGGCAGTGCGTTTGGCGCCAGGAGAAGATCGGGATACTCTTCGGTAACCAGGCCCTTGTAGACCTCTGTACGCTCGACGGGGCTGGGTCGATTTGCTGGGTTATCTGGTTGTCCAATGATGGAGTCTTGGTCTGCCTGCCTCGCCGGCAACGAGACGCCCTCCACGCCAGTGAGGATGGCTGGTGTTCTGGCTGCCATCACCGCTGGTGTCGCCATTGGCGTGTTTGGGGGCATAGGGATAGGCTGGCGAGGAGGACGCGGGGACAGAGGTCCCGCAGGGAAAGGCATACCCCGAGGCGACAGAGGTGGAGAGCTCATGTTGAAAGGACGAGGACTCGCGGGGAGACCCGGACTCAAGATAGGCACAAGAATCTCCCTGGGCTTCTGTCCACTGAGCACCTCTGCCAGCGAAGCAGGCGCAACCTCGAGCTGAGCGACTGGAGGCGTATCGCGAGGGGACGCGGGCTGACTCGACTTGCTCTTCTTGGATGCGCTACGCGCAGCCGCCTCCCGCTTTGCTATGATCTCTCGTTCTCGGTCGTCTTCCTCGCGTGTTCGTCGACGTCCTCGGCGGTCGTTAGGTACGATCTCGTCCACTTCCAAAATATCATCGTAATCTGAGTCAGTATCCTCCTCCTCCGGTGGAGCAGTTATTTTCTGCCTCCTGTCCTGGTTGAGCTGCAGAGGCGCCGGTGGGGGCTTTCGTGGAGGTGGTGCGGGAAATCGGGCGAGTCCCTCGTCTGGCTGCGGTGTAGCCTCGACAATGGCGACCGTAGGAAGATGCCCCATTGGTGGTTTCGGAGGTGGCACTTTGGGAGGCTGGCTTGGCAGGCTGCGCGATGGAGGGACAGAAGTATTGTATGAGATCTCCCTCAACTGTCGCTCATCGTTCTCCTTGCGGGCCCCATCACCGGCTCTCTCCTCTGCCCCGTCGTCAAACTTGTCCAAAGCACGATCCTGGGGTTTCGGCATGGTGTGGGTTGGGTTCAACAGCTCACCCACAGCCGAAGGTGGCACGTTGGGTTGGTCAGCGGGGGGTGTAATCGGATAAGGGGCCATGTTGATGTCAATCGGCGAGTTCTTTGGACTTTCAGAGTCGAGAGTCGGCGAGTCTGGAACACCCTTCTGCTCCTTGGTTCGGTCAACGTCGACTCGGGGTATCGCAGGCCTGGGGGAGAGAAGCCCAGCCTTTCCAACACTAAGAGTGGCGGGTTTGGAAACAGCAGGGCTTGCCATGAGTTCCTTTAGCTTATTCGTGTACTTCTCCTTCTCTTTCAAGGCCCTCTCGAGATCTCTGTTGAGCCCCAAAATCATAGCTCGCTGCTTATCAACCAGGCGCCAGAGCTGGCTGTTCTGTTGCGACTGCGAATGTTTCTCTTTGAGAAGATACTGGATAAGCGCCTCGGGGCTTCCCGCTGTTTTGATGAGGTGGGCGATGTCAGAAGCCCCGTGTTTAGAATCCTGCAGACCATTCTGGGCTGATTTGCTTGATATGGCCGAGATGGCGGAATCTATCGACGAGTTTCGCGGGATAGGCTTGGAAGACCCGGCCTGAGCCGCAGCAACCGGACCAGCCATGGCCGGCCGAGGTGTCGAGAATGAGCCTTTGGCGGGCTTCGAGGTTATAGGATCTGAGACAGTTCGCAACTCATTCGAGCTCCCTTGGTAAGCGAGTCTGCGGGGGTGTAAGTGTTAGTTCCATTGCGAAGGCGGGAATGGCGGGGAGTAATATCGACTCGAGGGAACCTCGTTGATGAGACGAACCTTGGGCTCCTGGGTTCTGGAGATCCTGAGTCGGAAGAATCGCTGTAAAACGAGGTCTGCTTCGACAGCTCACGACTCTGCTTGGGGGCAGGCACCTGATCGACTCGGGTGGTCGGTGTTGGTGTCTGTCGAAGGGGAAACGTTATGGATCGGGGACTAGGACTCGTGGCGGCATATGGGAAATTCGCCGTGGCGGATAGTGGACTAGAGATAGCTGGTCTTGGGGATCTAGAGGTCGAGAGGTGTTAGGAAGATCGAGGACCTGTGACAACTGCGGGTTCCACGACAGGGCGCAACAAGCTCGAGAGCCAGGAAGGGAAGTTTGGATGAAGGCACGAGGTACAATGGTCACCTCGCACAACATCGACCCCGGGGCTAAGTCGGCATAAGTGGAGAGGATGGAGGAGGAGGAATAGTTGTGAGAGAATGAAGCAGAAGTTGTGTAGCAGAAAGATTATGAGAGGCAACAGTGAAGGGGGCCGGGAAGAGAGGTCCGGGGTCAGCGAAGGCCGGGGGGGGGGCGTGGGAGGGGGGGGGGTGGACGGGGGGGG
>JABFFI010001468.1:0-10743 GCA_013623725.1 Fusarium robinianum
AGAAAAAAAGAAAAAGAAAAAGGTTTAGAGACCAAACAAGAGACGTTCTTGACGGTGACTCACTTGGTTCTGACAGCAACCCAGGTTCCCGGTGGTGGGAATCTCAATGCCGGTGACAGTCCCGCCCGTTCCATCCATCCCATGGATCACACCGGTGAGGGGTACGTACCCACGCTGAATAAGGCCCTGTACCTGCCTTAGCATTAGCAAGCGGCCCGTGCCGCTTTTCTCTCTCGAGGAATTGCCCACCGCTCTTTTTTTTTTTTTTTTTCCAATCTTTCGTTCGCCTTCTTTTCTTCCCTCTCTCAACATCAACCCACCGACCGACCACAATGGCTCCAGTTCATTCGACTCTCTGTGGCCGTGTCGTCGGGGCGTTGGCCTGCCAACGCAACTCCTACCTCCGAACTCTCGAGACCGACGTCATCTCGTGCGTGAAGCGAACCCTGCTAGCGGCGGATCAGAATGGGGCCAAGAAGAAGAAGGGCAAGGCCGCAGCGGAATCTGCCGACCCTGCTGCGTCCCAAGACATGTGGTTGATTGAATGTGCTGATTCGGTTCTTTTCCCTGAAGGCAAGTTCAGTTCCTCCCTTCGCCTCGTGACCTATCTTAGGTATCGTATCTATCTGTACCTATGCAGGTAGCTAACAGTCACCGCGTTATTAGGTGGTGGTCAGCCATCTGACCATGGCACCCTCGTCGTGTTGTCGGATCCTTCTCCAGAGCCCATCCCCATCAAGTATGTCCAACGACAGGGACTGCGCTGTCTCCTCCACTCGCCCCGGTCCCTATCTCCCGGTGATCGAGTGCGCCAGGAAGTGGACTTCCAGCGTCGTTGGGACCACATGCAGCAGCATACCGGCCAGCATCTTCTTTCTGCCGTCATGGATACATATGACAACCTGAATACACTTGGGTGGGGCATAGGAAAGGAACGCAGCGATGCGAACTATGTGGACCTGCCCCGCAAACCGACTCCAGATGAGACGCAGGCCATTCAAGACAGATGCAATGAAGCCATCCGCAACAACCTTTCTATCGCAGTCCAAACCCCCGATGCCGCTAAGCATGACAGCTTGCCAGATGACTACGACAAATCCAAGGGTGTGGTCCGCGTCATCAGCATTGGAGACCTTGACCATAATACGTAAGTGAAGTGTCCCATCTACCGTATGCCATACTTCACCAGAGTCCTAACGCCCATATCATAGATGCTGCGGTACTCACCTTTCGCAAACCTCGCACATATCCCTCGTCCTGCTGCTTTCTACCCAATCCGTCCACGGCAAGAACTGTCGCCTTTTCTTCACAACTGGAGACCGAGCCATCAATATGTCAGTCGCCTCTATCGGCGCTGTCAGCTCCATTGCGAAGCTCATGGCCTGTGGAAACGCTCCTGATGAGACCATCGCGAACGTGAGCAAGATGCGCGACGCACTCGCCGAATTGAAGAAGAAAGAAAGGAAGCTTCTCGCCGAGGTCGCCAAGTACGAAAGCGATCGAGTCAAGGCTGCTTTGAAGACTGAGAAGAAGGTTTGGGTCTACCGTGCCGATGGAGGACTGGACTTCATCAATGGGGTTGTTACCGAGGTCAAGGACGCCGTGAAGGAGTGTGGTGGCACCGTCGTTCTCGCTTCGGGCGAGGAAAAGGTGACTGGCCAAGTCGTCATCTTTGGAGACAAGGATGCCGTCGAAACCATCGCGACAAAGGCGAAGGAAGTCGTGAGTGGACTCAAAGGTGGCGGCAAGGGCGAGAAGTGGCAGGGCAAAGTTGTCGAGTGGCGCCGGGGCGAGCTGGAGGCATTGAAGGAGATTGTTGTGTCGTAAAGACCTACGACCCCGCAGTGTTGATTTCTCACCTAGATTCTGATTTTCAGCAGCATAGAAGAGAAGCATGCAAACCAGAGGGGGCGCGGGCTTTGTGTGGCGGCCGAGGATGGCTGGCATAGACAGTTGACACTCAAGTAGCTGACTTCAAAGTAGGTACAGGCGGGGAAAACGGTAGACTTGATTTACTGCATCATTTGTGTTTACATAACGGAAAAAAGGGCAAGTCAATCGCAGCGAAAAACGGGGATAAGAAAGGCAAGATGCGAGAGGATTGCATCAACCGATGAAGCATGCCGAAAGGAGGATGACAAGCGGGGGCTCGACATCTTTAATTTGGCTTCATCCAAGGGTGAGTCAGCAAAACTCACGCCATCTCTGCATTCCATTCTAGGATCTCCGTATTTGATGGGTTCTGTCTTTTCGACCAATTCTTCCTCAGTGGGGATCTGCGTGGGGGATGACGTACTACGTCAAAGTATCAGATGGTCCTCCTCAAGGTCACCACCCCCATCTCAAGGCAGTCAGGCGGGCGAACATGCTGCTAACTCCGGTCCAGCAGACACAACAGTGGTGCACACTCACAAAGCCATCCATTCCCCTTCCAACGAACCAACTAAGAGCCACGATTCCAACAATTCTCACAAATTAGATCCCATCCAAGTGGAATAATTATCAGCGATCTTGAAAAATGACCACCTGATGCCAAGTCTCCAACCCATCCTCATCCCAGCCGAGTGGGGGCGCGCCACCATCAGAGCATCCCACGAGCTCGCTCCTTCTTAGCCCCGCCGGATTGAGCACCCCTTCCCACGTGACCAAAAATCACTCTCCCTCGGAGGATTGATTATCAGATGATCAGATAAAAAAACCTCGCACGTTCCCCCTGGTAGCGTCGTCCCCTTCTTACACGCCGCCGTCCATCCTCCCAACGCAGAACCTCCGCTGCGACCGTCTCTCTCTCTCTCCCTGGCGGCCATGAGGATGAGGTCCACGCTCTCCCCAGGCTTCCTGGCGGTCGCCCTTGCGCCATGGCTACTGCTGCTCTCACCCGTCGCCGCCGTGGGCAACCGGCCCGAGGATGTGTGCTTCGACGCCTGCGACAACTGTCTCCGGCTGGCGCACTTTGACGACATGCAGTGGAATCAGACGGCGCTTAACAAAACGTGTCATAGTCGGATGGCACTGACGTCTCTTTATCTTTGTCTGGATGTTTACTGTATGCCCGAGGCGAGGGCCGCGGGGTTGGATCCTCTCAACCAGACGTGCCAGGAGGGCGCGGGCGTCGCGATCCCATCCTTTGACTTGGTTTCAAACTACAGCTCCAAGGATATCGAGAGGATTCGGAGGGTGGATCTAGAGGAGGTTAAGAAGACCATGAGGAAGTCAAGGGAGTTTCCGGAAGTGGTTCTTCCTTCGGAGCAGTTCTTTGGGGAATGGTGGGATACGTTGGTATGAAGCAGCGTCAAGAAGCAATCTTTAGCCGTTGAACGTTTGAAAAACTAATCATGCATATAGGATTCTGTGGCTCACGTCCACAAATATCATTTTCTCTATGGGTAAGGGAACCACCATCCAGCATCTTCAAGAGACTACTCCTAATACCCAACAGCGCTGCCATGATCTACTTCTGGGCAGCCGCCGTAGCCATCGGACTCATGAACCACGTCTTCTCATCCATTTCCACTCTCCAGACAGTCCGCGCTCACTCGCCGAAACCTGTACGCGGGCTTTGGAGCTTGTACGTCTGGATCCGCAGCCTGATCACGGTCCCTGCAACCTTTGGAAACCGGTGTGCGCAGAAGATCGGTTGGGGGATGGTACCCCCTCGGATCCAGTCGCTCACACTCCTTGTTTTCCTCATCATCAACGTCATATTTAGTATACACGGGTACAAGATCGTGGCTGTAAACATGTAGTAAGTACTTGCCTGTATTGCGGGTACACGCACCCCTGCTGTCTTTCGCGATGCTCACATCGATCAGTTTTCCATCCGAGACACAACAGGTGCTTCGGTACGTGTCTGACCGGACGGGTATCATTTCCTTTGCCAACTTTCCCTTGATCTGGCTATTCGGCATGAGGAATAATGTCCTTATGTGGTTGACGGGGTGGGACTTTGGGACGTACAACAACTTTCACCGTTGGGTTGCTCGCATCGCTACTGTCCAGGCCATCATTCACTCGGTGGGATACACGATATTGATTTTCATCGGTATGTCTCAACTTTTTTATTGATTGAGAACTTATACTAACCATGATGCTCCCATCAGAGGGCGGCTGGGACTACTTTATCTACTGGTGGACCTTTTTCTTTTGGTGGACAGGACAACTTGTAGGTCATCCATTCAACCTCACCATCATATCGTCAAGCTGACAACCCCTTTCTAGGCAACAATCTTCATGTCCCTCCTCATGGGCTTCTCCATCTACTGGCTTCGCCGTCATAACTACGAAACGTTCCTGATCATCCACATCGTCATGTCGTTCATTGTCCTAATAACAATGCTCGGGTACGCATCAAACCCCTTAACTTCTCTCCCCCCGCCTCAACCACAACAACACCTCCTGACCATAACCCAACAGCCACGTCTCCATCTTCAACGGCCTCTTCGACCCCCTCTTCTGGATCCCCTCCTTCATTTGGGTCGCCGACCGCCTCCTCCGCGCCTGTCGCATCCTTTCCTTCAACCCCAAATTCTGGAACACCCCGGCCACCGCCGTCTACAACCCCTCCTCCAACATCGTCCGCCTCACTGTCCCCTGGTCCACCAGCCTCTACAAGCCCAGCCCCGGCACCTACTACTACATCCACGTCCTCAACGGCCCCCGCTGCTGGGAGAGCCACCCCTTCACAGTTGCCGCCGTCACAGACCAGGATCAATCCTCCACCAAGATGCTCGGCGAGGAAGCCCCCCTCCTCGAACCCAACGACGCCGAACCGAACCCCGGCGCAAATGACACTGAGGGCCTCGAACCAGATCCCTGCACCATGACCTTCCTCATCCGCCCATACGACGGCTTCACCTCCCGCCTACGCAACTCTGCCGCCGCCTCCTGGCCTCGAAAAGTCCCCCAGCGCGTCCTCATCGACGGCCCCTACGGCCACACCCAACCCTTCCACCTCTTCGACAACATAGTCTTCGTAGTAGGAGGCAGCGGCATCGTCGTCCCCCTCTCCTACCTCCAACTCCTCACCGGATCCATAGCACCTAAATCCGTCCACATCCACTGGGCAGTCCGCGAGCCCGGATTCGCCCTTGACGTGCTGCACAACGACATCGGCGACTTGCTGGGGAGTTCCAACCTATCGATAGACATCCACCTAACCACGCACACGCCTCAGGATGAACTAAGCGAATGGCCGTCACAAGTAACCCTTCGCCAGGGACGCATCAACGCCCCGTCAGTTGTCGTGTCAGCGAGCGAAAAAGCAGACGGCGAGAGTCTGGCCATTATAGCGTGTGGTCCAGCACAGATGGCGGATGACGCAAGGAAGACCGTTGTGAGACTACTGGAGAAAGGTGTCCATCGGATAGAGTACTTTGAGGAGAGTTTCCAGTGGTGATTTTTTTTTTTCGCATACCTTGCCTACCTACACATGCATTTATGGGCAATTGGCGTATAGTTATTAGAGTTACATCCCTTGTTTGTTTGTTCTTTGGCGTTATTCTTTGGGAATTTACCCTTCCATGCCAGAGGTAGATCCAAGAGTTAGATTGAGGCAACAAACTCCCCCTTGTCAAGTGTTGGATAGAAAGGGGAGCGCAATAGCAAAGAAAGAGACACAATACAAACAGTTAAATCTAACCATTCCACGCAACTTGTCCCCGATCTTATCTTGATTGCTCAACCCCAGGCTTCACGACTGTCAGCATTCACCTAAATTCAACATCGCCGAGGGGCACCTTGGCTTCATCAAATCATGTTCATTCTGTTCGAGATTGATATTTACACATTATGCTCATGTACTCTGGCACAAACGACGCTACCACCCAACTCAACTGGTATACTCCTTAAATAGCTCATGTATGCATTGCCTCGCGCGAAAAGGGGCCGGCGACAGCTAACAGCGTGAAAGCCTAGACGGCAGAGCTGCGGTGCTCGTGGTTCTCCACCACCTGCTTCTCGTCGTGCTCAGCAGTTCCAACCTTCTGGGCAAAGGTCGTCTTGGGCACCCATCTGGCCGACTCGCGAGGAGTAGTCTCCTCCATCATCTGGTCTACTTGTTCAAGGGAGAGGCCCTTGGTCTCGGGAACAAGGAAATAAGAGTAGACGAAGGCGCATGTGCAGAGGCCACCCCAGACGAAGAAGACCGAGGACTTCATGTTGCCACGGTTCTCGCCAACCATATAAGGGGTAATGACGGCGATGATGGTGTTCCAGAGCCAGTTGGAAGCAGTCGAGAGACCAACACCACGGGATCGGATGGGGAGAGGGAAGATCTCGCCAATGACGATCCAGGCACCAGGACCCCAGGTGGAGGCAAAGAAGAAGATAAAGATGGCGATGAAGGCAATTTGAGCATTGACAGCCGAGATATTGTCGGCAATCTGCTTTGTAGAGTCATTGGGGTCGGTGTGGGTATGGTTGAAGCCGATCGTGACACCGATGATGGCAACGAGGAACTGGCAGATGAGCATGCCCAGGGCTCCCAGGATGAGAATCTTTCGGCGGCCAAAGCGTTCAACGGTCCAGAAAGACAGGGGGGTCGAGAAGACGTTGACGAGCGTGAAGATGAGGGAGATGAGGAAAGAGTTTTCGATGGCACCGGTCGACTGGAGGAAAGGGGTCGAGTAGTAAAAGATGAAGTTGACACCAGTCCTACAAGAAGTCAGCGGAACGATGCTCAAATTCAAAGGGGCCAGGTCCAGCAGGTTCACTTACCATTGCTGCATCATCTGAAGAGAAGTACCAAGAATGGTTCGTCGAAGGTTAGACTTGCCAGTCCAAAGGCTACCCCTGAAGCAGTTGGCCCAGCCACCGAACCAGGTGGTGTCGGGAATGAGGCGTCGCTCGTACTCTTCGTTTGCGATAATCTCGGACAACTCCGCCTGGACATACTTGGAATCTCTAGGCTGGCCACGGACACGGGCAAGTGCGTCGATAGCCTCCTCAATGCGGCCCTTCTTGACAAAGAATCTAGGAGAGTCGGGAAGGAAAAGGAGACCACCTCCAAGAATGACAGCCCAGGGAAACTGGATGCTGATGGGAATGCGGTAGGAGCTCTCATCCGTGCGGTTCTCGGTAGCATAGACGACGACGGAGGCGAGCAGGAGACCGATAGTGATGCAGAACTGGTAGCCAGCAACGAGAGCACCACGAACCTTTTTGGGGCACTAGAAGCGCGAGCAAGTCAGCATGAGGAACGGAAGATAGCAGAAGGGGGTTTCATGACTCACAATCTCTGACATGTACAAAATAACGATGGCAGACTCGAAGCCGACACCAATACCAGCGATGAGACGACCGACGACGATGGCAGCAAGAGGATCTCCCTCACCAGTGATCATCTGAATGACCACACCAATAGAGTAGATGACACAACCAGCGATAACAGTCCACTTGCGGCCGATCCAGTCAGCAACGTCGCCAGCAATGATGGCACCAAAGAAGGTACCGCAGGACAGAATGGAGACGATCAGAGACTGGTGGCTCTCGGTGAGCTTGGTGGCAGCTGGGCCCTCGACGGCCTTGATGAAGAACTCGGATCCGTTGACGCCGTTGATGTATCCAGAGTCATAACCGAAGAAGATGCCACCGAAAGAAGCAAAGGCACACATGAGATATGCCTTCCAGGTGACGGGGGCCTCGGTCTCATCGAGGTTGCCGGCGGCTTGGAGGGCGACGGAGCCCTTGCGACCTTCGTCGCTTTGATTGTTGTCGACGGAACCCATTTCAAGACTCTAGCCTTGGGGAGATTTTGGGGATCCAATCAAGGGGAGATGGGTGTTGGTTTGTTGTTGCCGTTGGTTGGGGTATGTGATGGATGTTTTGTTTGTCTTGGTTGTCTTGTCTCTGCCCGAGATAGAGTGGATCGGGTGAAGAAACACGGTGAAGAAGACAAGGGGCGGGGGGAAGAGGAGAAGTAAGGTGGAGGTCTGTGGAAGATGAGGGTCTTAAGAGGTGAAGAGTGAGACAGGATTGTTGACACTTCGAGACAGTGGCACCGGAGAAGGGGGCAGAGGTGGCCTTTATAAATCGTTGAGGCAGGACGAAGGTGTCGCCGTGCACCTGGCTTGCACTTACCTTGCGCTTGCAGCAGCTACATACAACTGAGGGATCACGCTCCTTCCCTACATCCTTCCCCCCTCCTTCCCGTCGTGGTGCTTGCCCCAAACAAACACTTGGTCCGGTAGCTCTTGCCATCCGCGAGCTCTTCGGAGCTACCTACCTACCCACCTTCCTTGCCCCCTCCGAACTTGCCCCAGGTAACCAACCTGCATACAGTACGCGGTCCCAAGAGGGAAGGATGCCCACAAAGCTCGCGACTGCCTCGGAGGCACGAGGACGTGGAGGGGTCCCATGGGGCAGTTTCTATTGGGGAAGTATGGAGCATGAAAGGGCCATGGATCGAGGAGGGGGGGGTGCGTGTCAACTTTTGGGCGATGAGATGCTTCAATGCTTTTTTATGAATGCATCCACGCCCCTCAGCCGAGCTTTGGGACTTGGGGTCCCGGAAACTCTCGATGAGGCGTCATGTCAAAAAGCCTGGCTGCCACAGTGGCGGTCGCGAGAACACATACATCATACTAACTTGGAAGGCGTGGCGTTGGGTTTGGGGGGGTGTGTGTGTAGGTTTCCATACGCGGGTGCGTATTGCGGTGTGTGCGAAGGTGTAAATGGAAAGGACTTGCAGCGAACTCCGTTTGCTCTACATCATAGGTCGCCGCCGTTGCTGCTAACTACACTGACGTAGATTTGTCTTTGTCGTTCTGGTGTGAGAGAAAGCATTCCAGGATCGGCAAGCGGGCGTGGCCGTCGTGTCGTTCCATTGGATGGGTGACCCCGGAGGCGCATTTTTACACTCCTCGAAGAGGGCGTGCCAAATATGCAGAGCGACTCAAGAACACTCAAGAACACCGAGAAAAAAACACCCCCAAGAACGAGGAATTCAATAGTTCATCTGCACACGATACATAGCTGCAATAGTATCCTGGGTATGCTCATGTGGTGTCTCGGTCTCGGTCTCAGTCCGCCTGTAGTTCCCGACCCGGGGGGGGTAGAGAGATAGAGAGAGAGGCTCCATTCACAATCCATCATCTTTCATTCTGGGAAGTGTTAGGTACGTACTCCCAAAAATGTGCCGTTCCACGCGCCAGCATCTGGGGAACTCGCGTGGGGATTTGCGGGTCCCGGCGGCAAGGGGCTACGAGGTAAGGCCGATGATAGTGGAGGGACGGTTGGCCCACAACCGTTGTGCCGGCCAGGAGAAGCGCCGAGTACGGCCGGCCGTTATTACCCATGGTCATGGTCGTGGATTGTCGGGTGTCGTCCTTTAACCCTTCAGGATTCCACGGTGAGTTCTAGAGCTTGCGGAAGTCTCCTTCAAGTGTGGGCCCGGGCTTGTGACGGACCGGCCGGCCGTCCGGATTACAGCGGACAGCGATGGATGGGAAGAACGAGAGACAAAGATCATCAACCAAGGTGAGCGAGCAGCAGCGGTGAGGTAAGGTGACGGACGGTAGGTAAATGGCTTTTCGCTAAGGTCCGAGTCAGCATCTTCATCGGAACAACCTTAGAGTTGAAGGAACTGTCAGATGGCCTTAGTGCTCGACGAAAACCGTTTTTTTTCTTCTCTTTCTTCCTCTGCCTCCCCCCCGGTCCTTCAACTCGACAATCCTCGCTCTCTCCTCTAATAAAGAACCCTGAATAAAGGCAACAGCATCATACCCCCCCACCCCTCCATATCAAGTTTCGGAGATGCAGCTCCCGATGATCCTGATCCAAATTTGAGCAACCCAATCGACACAAACAGACCACACGGCTAGTATTCCATCAAACGGAGTAAAAGCCCGGGATCCCCAGCTTCTGACGACAAGAAGTGTGCCATACAGTACGCAGCAACCTGCACAGCTCCCCCCCTCCCCCAAGCTTCTAACGTGGTCGAGTCGCGGGGAGCGAAACAGTGAGGGCCCCAGTGAAAGGGGTCCCAATGGGTGAATTTTCGGTCGTACTTAACACGCTACTCCTGGCCTCCTACTGCATGGATGGTTGTAATTGACCGAGCTGGCCACCGCTTCACCACCAATTTTTTTTTTCTCTCTCGCTCTCGGGGTCTCCTCTCTTGCGGAGATCCCCAGTCACCCCGTGCCTTTCTATCCGGGGATTTTGAGGGTTGCGACCTCGGGGTATGGAGGACGCACCTCATTCTCGTGGGTCATGGTTGGACTAGACCAGCGGAGGAGGCCATCACCACCACTCACCATCACCAAAACAGGGCACCTCCTCCAGGAATCACCCCGAGTCGGCGTCCGAGAACATGGAGTAGCGCCCTCCTTGCCCCGGAATCTCTCCAGATTTCTACACATCCGCATCATCCGGGGAGTTGACGGGCGCCGAACAATGGATACAATGGATACACCACCTTGTCAGCGCTTCCGGGGTTTGAGGATTAGGCCCGAGTCGAGCTGGCCAGCTGAGCGTCCGATGGTCGCAGAGAAGCCCGTGAAGCTGTATGGAGCAAGATCCAACGGCCGTCACGATGCCACTCATGGAGTCTCGTCTTGCGCGCAAGTTTGGTCGACCTCGTCTCGGCCGGCCACCACCCCCCTCCCCAACCCAGCGCCACATCGTCACGAGCGCGCCGCGAATCGTCCTGTCATGCATAACTCCGGGCCGAAACGTCAGGGCCCAAGAGCAAGGACCAAGGAGAGGGTAGGTATCAAAGCGAGCTCCGAAGGGCAGACAGACACC
>JABFFI010001470.1:844-11937 GCA_013623725.1 Fusarium robinianum
CCCCTGCCCCTCCCCCGTCCTCTCGAATACCCATTCTCCTCATCCCCTTCCACGCCACCCGTCTCGACAGGCGTCTGCCCCGCGCCGTTGTTGCCGTTGCTATTGCTGCTGTTGCTAGCGCCCTCCCCCCCCGTCGCACCGAGGATCGCACGCCCGCCGAAGAAGACGGGCTGGAGCTCGCGGTACCGACAGCCCCACATGGAAAGGGCGACGCAGAGCACTGACGACACGAGCATCGTGGCCCACCACATGGCGTGGCGGGGGAGGTGGCCGGTGTATAGGGTCGCGATGACGAGGTGGAGGAAGTGGATGGTGAGGGCGAAGTCGGGGACTAGTTTGCTACGGGCGATGAGGGCGACTATGGCGATGGACCTTGTAGATTATGGTGTTAGCATCTGTCGTCGTCGCAATGGGGGAACGAGACAGACAGGGAGGGGAGGAGGAAACTCACATGCACAGTCCGCCATCTAACAGCAGCACAAAGGCCATCAACCATCCATGCGTCGTATCGCCCCTCACGCCCTCCCACCCAAACAACAACTTCGGGCTGAACCCTGACCCTGACACCAGCGCCGTGAACAGCAGCAAGACCAGCGCGGCGAAGTAGTACAGCGCCTGGAGAGTGGCGATCTGGCCCGCGATCCTGAGGGGGGGGAGCTCGGTGAGGGCGCCTGCGCGGGGGGGCCTGCGACGGCGCGCCATTGTGTGTTGTGCTGTGGTGGTTGTCGGTGTGGGGAGGTTATCGCGTGGACATGTCTTGGGGTGTGTGTGTGTGTGTGGGTGAGGATGCGCTGGGTTGGTGAGGGTAGGCGAATGGATGGAGGAGAGAGTGGTTGAGGATAAGCTGTAAGATTCGGGTCGGGATACTGAAGGAGGGATTGACGCGCGTGAGTATCGCACTGAGAAAAATGGAAAGTTGGTTAGACTTGGCAACGTAGTAACAGAAGGCGAAACTTGGTGGTGAGAAAAATAAATTGGACAAAGAAGAAATAGTAGGAGGTTGGAACAGCTGTTGACTTGACGTTGGAGAAAGGGCCAGCCTCGTTTCCTTCCCTTTCGCGACAAGGCAGCCAGTTCAAGTCAAGCCCCAGGACACGAGGACACCTTGAAGCCTACCTAGGTAGCCACGCACCAGCCACATGCAAGGTACCGTACCGGTGTACCACCCGCCGCTCGCTCCGGCGTCCCGGGGGGGGGGGGAAGGTGGGTCCTCCCGCCAGAGCCCGTGGTTAATGCCTGAGGTGAGAGCTGCCACACCTATCGCGCGACTCCAGGCTCCTTGTTGTTAGTTAATGTCTTGTTGAATATCCTTAAAACCCAAGGTTTTAGCTACTGAGGAGGCAAAGGAAAAGTTAAACCAGATAAAGCTTTGGTGAAATTAAGAAAAGCAATGAAGAATAGAGTTATGAATCAATAAAGAAGGTTTAAAACACACAATGAGGCTTAACACGATGCATCCCTGCGCACAAAGTAAGGGATTCTATCATATATAGTTTACATGCTCATAAATTGTTTGTTCTTCCGCCAAATCTAAAGACTCTAGATCCTCCTTGTCTTGTTCCCACATCCTCACCTTCAACTCCTACAAACCACCACGACCACGACCACCACGATGAACTGGTTGTCATTGCCTCCCGAGTTGCGCAACATGATCCTCAAACGACTCCTGGATCATAAAGAGATAGCCCCCTATGCTACTGTTTCGAAGGAATGGAGGGCTGTCATTGAGAAAAGAAAGTTTTCGCACCTGAAGCTTCATCCGACTTGCCTTGGTTTCCTCGCCCAGCTAGCCGAGGAACAGACGGCGCAGATTGATCATATCTGGCTCAATATTGAACTTAAGAGATACACATGTCGGGCTTGTGGAAGCGATGAGTCGGGAACATGGTCTCGCTTAAACGACAAGATCATAGCAGCATCAGTCGCGAGGTTGTTCACCATTCTGGCCAACTGGAACTGGAAGAAAGCCAAACTTGAACGGCATTTGACGTTGGAGCTCAACACCTACTCCCCAAGCGACTCGGAGCATTGGTTCAAGGACTGCTATTTCGGTGCGCCTGGCGAAGACAAGTTTGAGCTTCTTGCACAGAGTGGGAATGCCCACGATCCGCGCCATGGATGGTGGCATGGCCGCAATACTAAAGCGCCTCCGGATGGTGCGCTACGACGACCATTTGAGCCGTCCCTTGTCAAATTTGAGAAAGACGCCCAAGAGCTCCCCTTGGTGCATGTCGTGACAAAGTTCATACTCCGGCGTCAATGCCGCCGCCAACTCGACCCCTTGGCCCTATCACATCTCTGGTCAAAGCTGCCCCGGCTAGATGAGATCTGTTATGAGCCATGGCAGTTATCCATAAGAGATACATACCACTGGTGGGAAAGAAGTAAGTATCCAATCCATTATATCTATCTAGCTTCGACTTCGAGATAGAGGACTAACTTTAGAGTACAGACTATGAAGAAATGATCAGCCGACGACTGCCAACGAGTATCAAGAAAGTCACGATATTCGAGGACTTTAACGAGAACTATCTTGGCCTATTCCAGCTTTCTCGAGGGCCCGACCCGTGGCTAAATCTAGACCGGCTTCGGATACCGACTCCTGCTGTAGGTGCTGCATTTGCGGCCAAAAGTCGACAACTCGAGCATCTCTCGGTCGCATTTCTGATTGATGCCCATGATTTCTTCAACGCTTGTCAGCCCCATTGGCGATGGGACAGGCTAGTATCCCTCTCTTTGACCTCCCGGACGATATCCAAGACCACACCCCACGAAACCAACAAACTCCTAAGAGTAGCAGCAAAGGTAGCACTGAATATGCCCAAGCTCGAGAGGATGGTTCTATGGAACGGGTCAAGAGGGGTGGCTTGTTCCTTCACATATTGCCAAGGAGATGACGCGTCACTCGTCTGGAAGGGAACTTGGGATTTGAAGCTGGAACCTGAAGTTCTTGATGCTTGGGGCACGGTTGTTGAGGTCGAGAAGCAGGTGTTGACGGATGAGATTGGCTCCCACGGGGATGCTATCAAATATCTGGGATTGCAGTCTGTGGTTGATGAGGTATCTTTACTGCAGATCAGTAAAGAGAACAGTCGTGTTTAATCCCAGCTCCTGCCTTTAGTCTTACTGCACATCCGCCAAGAAGTCTTCAGCAGCCGTGGGTGGGCTGTTTAATAACGGTCCTGGCCTATAGATATCGTCACCGGCGCGAGTGGCCTGCCTGACGATAATAATGACTGTAATGGATACACCGGTCTAGAGACATGGCCAATCGATACTGCCGTCGTGGGTAGGCTGTTCAGTGCTTAAGGGGTTGGAATGTCACTATTGCTGTTGCCACACTGTAACGATGTCCGTCAAGGTCTAAACGGGATGAAAGATGGGACTTGATACTATTGTGTTTGGAAAGCGGTTTGATGAAAGGGTTGGAAAGTCGGCGTAGAAAATGGCCAAGTCTAGAGATCTGCTGTGGCAGTTGACCAAGGACGATATGAAAGATACCTTCACTCAACGAGTAATCGAATGACAGTCAATTAGGATACAAGAGATATCGAAAGTCAGTGGTTCTGGTGAAGTGATTGTCCTTTCGCCGTGACGTGACGGAGAAGCCAATCAAGTGCAGTAATGCGCGATAGCATAAATTAATGGCATAGTGCGAGCGTGCTCCGGCATAGCTCGTCCGGCTGCCGCCAGATCGCGCTATTGGCTGTGCATTAATCCCGGATTGGAGGTTTTGAGCCACAAAAAAAAAGAGAGCAAGTCAAACCACAACCCAGACGTCACCACACAAAGACACTACCTACCTATCCATCCTACCCACGCTTCGACCTACAACAACCACAACACCTCCCCCTTCGATACCCAGCAAGCCTGGAACCAACCACATACCCGTCAACCTCAACCCACACCCAATTGACCACCCACCACAATGTCATCCTGGTGGCCCTTCTCCTCCTCCACCCGCGCCGACGCCATCCGCTCCGGCACCGCCATCCCTAACCGACAAGAACGCCTCGCCTGCTGGGCCTCACGCGACGCCTACTTCGCCTGCCTAGACGCTCACTCCATCGTCGACGCGACCAAGGATCCCTCGGCCGTGAAAGCCGCATGCCCCGCGCAGACGGTCGACTTCGAGCGAGACTGCGCGGCGGCATGGGTGAAGTACTTCAAGCAGTGGCGGGTGGCGGACCTGTCCAAGAAGAAGAGGCTCGAGGAGCTCAGGGCGCAGGGGGCGCAGGAGATGACGGTGACGACGAGCTTTGCGCCGGATGGGGGCGCGGGGGAGAAGGGGAAGGGGGTCGGTGATATTCAGGATATGTTGGATAGGAAGAAGAGGTGAATGGGTGAATGGGTGTCGAGAGGGATACCAGGGCCCATCGAGATGAAAGAGGATAGGCTTTCAATGCTGGGACGGGCCATGTCGACGAGACAGAGGGTATGGCATGGCCTGTTGTATTTCTACTTTTGTAACATCATGACCTCCATCACCAGCTCACCACATCTCTTAAACGAAGTAATGTACAACTGTTTTCAATCAACGAATAATATGCCATTGGGATCAGAGGTTGGAGGGTCAGATGTCAGACGCTGGGATGGTGTGGTGGGATATAAGATTGTGGGTCGGGTCAAGCTGCTAGAGGAGGCAGATCTCTTTGCCGTTGTTTATGTTCACGAGGTTATACATTTCAACGAACCATGATAGTGAGTTTCTGTTGCTCTACTAAGCTGCTGAGCCTTGCTAGTCCTCAAGTCATCATACAACTAGCTAACGAAATTTGTAGCAAATCACTCTCCCATTCATTGTACATTATACCTACGTCACTAGCTCACCACACTAATCAACCCGTCAACAACCACCAGTAGAATCTTTCACCAAAAAGTGCGAAACGCGAGTCTTTATCCTACCCTATCTATCCGTGCTACCTAAGCCCGTCCCAAAGCCATAGCTAATCACAACCCAAAGTAAGGGGAAATGAGCAGAAAAGGAGAGACAAAAAAAGTATGAAAGGAAAGTGATGTAAAAGAAAGTCTTCATGAGAAGCGAATAGAAGCGAATAGAAGCGAAGAAAGGAAAGCAAAAGGAAGCCAAGAAAGAAAGAAAAACAAACTGAAAGCGTGCTTAATGCTGCTGTGGTATCATCCATGTCTTCTTGTTAACAAAAGGGCCATATCTGCACATTCTCTTGCCGCCCCTCTCCTCGTCGTGTCGAGACGCCATTCGCAGCTGGCCTCTCCTCTCCTCCACCCTCCCCTCCCCTCCCCTCCAAACACAAGGAAATCGAATAATCGGGTTGCTTTCGTAGGCGTAGTATGCCAAGAAATGTTGAAAAAGAAAAGGAAAAGAAACCTGGCCGAGCAAGGAAGGGCAAAAAAGGAAACTAGAAATAAGGGTCCGCCGTATGTCTCGCCTTCTAATGCATCGTTCGGGTTGTAGATGATTCCGTCAGTCGTCAGGGATCTGCGCCTGCCTCGTTCGCCTCTTCGTCATGAATCCGTCTTCTTCTTCTTCTTCCCCTTCCTCCACGGTAAGCAGCAACTGGTAGTGGCCGCGACCTAGACAACCATCCGTAAGCCGCCATTGCTCTTCTCCATACTCCGAGGTAGTGGTGGCAGTTCCTTATTGAGACTATCATGGCTCATCCTAGATCGGAGCATCGGAACGTGATCCACGCCTCCTGAGCTATTGTTGGTGCCCGCGTACCCGCTGTCGGCACTATCGGGCTTATTATGGTTTCCCATCTTGGGGGGCGTGGGAGGCGGAGCCCGAGTAGGCGGGAGGCTCTTGTTGTAGTCCTTCGGGGGCGTTTCAGGTCGCATCTCGCCCGCTTCCTCAACGACAGGGAGGATCGGTTCATGCTGCATTGAATCACGCGCTTCCGACTTGGTCATAGAGGTCGTGAGGATTCGGTCGGGTACCTGCATCTCTGCATGGCCGTCCAAGTCAGTCCGTTGTGCCTCCCTAGACGCCTTCGCGACTGCCTCTTGGGCTTCTGGTGGTGCGGGAGGGACATGGGTCGGCATGGGCGGGATAGCTTGCGATGACCTACGTCGCGAGTTCCAGCTCGACACTCTCGGTGTGGATCCTTGTGCCTCTGCCTCGACCATTTCCTGGTCTCTCCGCTGGGCTTCTCGATGGGCCTCCTCTGAGGACATGGTGACGCCCTCGATGAAGTGGTAGAATCGGTCTCCATACTGATCTGGCGGCAGCGCCGAGATCTGTGTCCTGTCGCTCGACAAGCCCTTCCAGAAGTGTTCAATCTTCTTGATGATTCCGTACTACATAGCTAGTCAGCATCGTCTCCGTTCGAGCCTGCACTTGGACGGAACTTACATGAGTGAGGCAGTCAATGACTCCCAGGTAGTAGATCTCGTTCGACGGACTGTTGTTTTCATGCGTAGCCCTGAAGCCGCCGTCGTCCTGGTTGAAGACGAATCCGGACCGACTATGGCCCTCCTCCAGCTCATCTGGCATCTTGTTCATCGACTGTCCCATGGGCACCGGGCGTTCCTGACGGAGCATCTGTCGAAGTTCCCTAGCCTTTCGCTCATTCTCCATCTTGGACGGCGTGCGAAGCAGGACCGACTGCGGGTCGTCGTCCGGAGCCCTCTCGCCGCCGGGGTTGAACACCCGCAGGGTTTTATCACGGAGGTTCTCGTCGTTGCCCCGTGAGACGTCGTGGATGCCAACCAAGAGCGAATAGTCCATGATTTGCAACTTCTTCAAAAGCACCACATCCCGCTGTAGCTGCTCCAGGAAGAGCCGCTTCTTCCGGATGCCTAGTTCCAGGTTGCGCTGTCGCCTCATCCAGTTCAGATCCTTCAGGGTCGCCCGCGGGTTCTTCTCCAAGTCCTCCTCGCGGTAGTCTCGTCCAATGGTCGAGCCCTTCAGGTCAAACGTCGTGTGGATATCACGATGGGGAGGGAAGAGGTTGTTCATGACCACAAAGTGGATCTTCTTGCCGTAGGGCATCTTGACTCGGTGAAGACCGTAGAACTGTGAAAGAAGGGTATTGGGGTTGTCCTTGACGTGGTCATAGTATTGCCGGAGGATCTTCCGGAGGAACTTGTGCTCTGCGTGGTGGATCGTCTTGATGATATACTTGTAATCTCGGGAAAAGTAAAAGAAGCTGCCGCTCTTGCCAGGGGATCCGAGCTCTGAGAGGATGTACTTGCCCGTCAGGGACATGAGGTAGTCGGCGGGATCCAGACGGAACAGCGATCGTAGGCGACGGAAGACCCAAGGCGCATAATCTTTGAACTTGAAGTCATACTTGGCGGACGGGACCAGCTCGTTACCGGCACTAGCGACGTTAGTAAATGCAAAACAAGCCCGCCGAGGCTGGAACGTACATGTCAAACGTCGACTTCTGCTTAGTCTCAAAGTCGGCGTCGGTCAATTCCCTGTCCAGCTTGGCATTTGTTCGTGACACCGAGACTCGAATTCCTGTCAACATGTTGTAGGCCGTCACCCAGTTGGCGTGTTTCTCGTCAACCTTGGTACCCACGAGGACACGCTCTTCCTCTTCCTCTTCCTTTCTCCTTCGCTTGGCCCTCTTCTGCCGCACCGCCTCGGCCCAGCGAAGAGCGTCCTCATCAGGCACAGGCCCATCTCGGGGAGCGTCGGATTGCATCGACCTGGTCGGCCTCCTACCCAAACTAAGGGAAGGCCTTCGACCACCCGGAGCGGCACTGGTCGGTGAGAACCGGCCACTAGCTTGTGCCGTGTCCATGCCATCCTTGGAATTCCGACCCGGTGCAGCCTTTGGCACGTCGAGGGTGTGTCTCTGCTTCAGAATAGGTGCCGGGGGCTGCAGGAGGCCCGAAGCCGAGGCAGCGGCGGCGTTGTAGACGGGAGGTGAAGATAATCGGTGCGGGAATCCCTGATTTCGTTGCGAGGGATCGGGGGCCGCCAAATGTGTTTGTGATTGGGAACCACGGGGCTCAGGGAATGATGACGTGGGTGACACGGCACCATCGAGGCTCCTGCTCGGCGCCCGCTCCGGGAAGTCCTCCGGTGCCTGGGGCCTCGACGGCAGAGGTTTGGAGAAGAAATTCTGGGTCTGCGAGACGTTTTCCGGGCTCCTGAAAGGGTCGAAGCCATTTCGAGTGGCTGAGGGCTGGGGAGGAAGGGCGCGGTCAACAAAGGCGGTGGTGCCATTGGTCACAGGCTTTTGTTGGTAGGTGTCGATATCATCATCTTGTCGGGGGGGGAAGACGGCGGAAATAGACTTTCCATTCGATAGAGAGCTCATGCTCGTGGGTCTCGTGCCGTTGCCATTCATAGGCGTCGGGAGTGGCTCGGAGATGTCGGAAGCGTGTGTTGACGAGATAGAGCTCTCGTCGAAGCTCTCATTGATGGTGTCGGATCGGGTGTGGCGGATGGAACCTCCATTCACCCTCTCCTTGGTGACTTCAAGGCCGAACTGGTTCGTCGGGTCGAGGTTGAGGATATCGGAGTTGTTGGAGAAGATAGTCGAGTTCTCTTCGTCGGCGAGGAACGAGGGCATTTCGAGCGAGGAGATATGAGGATTCGCCTGGGGGGCCGTAACCAACAAGTGGCGAGGCGGTAGATGCTACTTGGACGAAGCGATGCTCTGTTGTGTGATCGATGGTGAATGCGTATTGCGTCTGGTGTTGTTGCGATGCTGGTGTCGAGATTCCGTCGTCGGGGACGCTTCGTCGCTTCGTATTCGGTCGCTTCCCTCAGGCCCAGGACAACCGAGTTGATGCTGCCTCTAGTCGATGCAGGAATAGGCGAAGGCGAGAAGAGGGAAATTGGGCGAAAGACCTTTGCTAGGCGGGTGCACAGGGTTTCTTGGCAAGTCAACCAATGGGTGGAGCTGAACGGGGGAGCGTCGCGGGCCTGGCGAGGGGGGGCGGGAAACGTATGCGTCGAGACGGAGGATAAAGCTGAGAGAATGGAGAATGTCGAGAAGTAGAGGGAGAGAGTGAGAGGTGGAAGTCGCGGGATCGGTTGGCGGGAGAGAAGAGTCGGGACGTTGAGTGGGAATTGATGAAGATGATGGGTTGCGAGTAGTTGTGTGGGTTTGGTGGTGTTGTCCTGGGGGTGAGGTGAGAGGAGGTAGTGAGGCTGGGAGAAATCCGGGAAAGAAAAAAAAAGATGACAGGACAAGGAACTTGCCCAGACGGAAGGTACCTCCGTGCCATGCCAGGCTGTACCTACATTAGGTACATTAGGTACTCTCCCAGTGAACTAAAATTGGGGGTGTCCCCTGTAAAATGAGGCGCCCGCCCCCCGAGACCCGCGGCGTCTCGCTGCCGGCGTCACTCCCCCCTCCAGGGCCATTCCACCCACTGCGGCGAAGGGGTGGTAGGTTAGGTACTGTAGATAGGTACCTCAACCCTACAAGCCATCCATCATCCATGACCAAAAGGTTCCGCACTTTTTAGGTCTCCTAGTGACATGGTGGGTTGCGTGGCAGAAATGGCCCTTTTCCCTTTTCCCACCGCCGGGCGAGCCAGCCATCTGGCTTGGCCCTGGCTTGGCCCTCTCCTTGGAAGCACCTCATGGCCACTAAAATTGGGTCCTGGTAACCAAGCCCCCCCTTTAGCGCTTGGGCTTGGGCTTGGTGAGAGAGAGCGAGAGCGAGAGAAAGAAAGAGAGAAAGCCATGCCCGTATCCGTCCACAGGCCACCCCTTCACAGCCCGTCCGTCCGTCCATCCATCTCGGGACGCCATGATCTGCAGCATCAAGGACGGACGTGAGGTGTCGTATTATATGTCTGTAATATTCCAAGTCCTGTATCCGAGCAGCCACTTGTAACCTCATCCCCAGGTTTTTTTCCTCTTCAGCTCCAGCCAAAGCCCAATAACCTGCTCCATACTACGGATATGTACTTCGTAAAATACTAGCCCTGCCAACGCCATCACGACAACGTGGTTTTCGTTCCCGGCCCCAGGGATGTGTTCTACAACTACCTAGGTACCTAGGTAGGTAGGACGTGCGCTGTCTCGTCCGAGTACAGGCCGGTTTACTTTACTTGTTTGCTCGCGGAGTCTAACTCCCTCCCGTGTCCGTTCTCCATTCCAGAGGCAGCCAGCCCGATATGGAACTCTTCCTTCATCATGTACTGTTGTTCATCAGTGGGTAAGGGGTTTCACCGTCTCGGGGCTCCTGACACTCGACATGATTCACCGTCAGATCAGAGGCAATCTCGAGATTACCACGTAGTATCTGTAGCATTATGGAGGAGGGATGCCCCCTCCCTCAAGACCTCTCTCCTCTCCTCTCACACATTCAAAAATCACAAGCCAAGAGAACATCTCCAACTCAGCCATCGCGCCTCTATGCATGCATCAAATCCTCCTCCTTCCCCACGAGCTCTCTCCAATCGCCGTCTGCCCCATCAGCGCGCAGACCCGGGCCGCCGAGCATCACCCCAGCACGTCTCGCTCCAGGGCGACTTAGGTACTTTCCTAGGTGCTCAGCCACGGGGTTAGACCCGCCAGGACTCCAGCTGACGGGGGGAGGACATTAATTAGTAGTCCAATGATTCATACGATTGACGACGCGTCTCTGCGCTTTTCTTATTGTCAACTGTCTGTGTTTTTCATGCAACTTTCTGTCTTTCTTTGCCGTCCAATATCCTTGACTAACTGCATCTTGCATCTCGCATTTTGTCCTACCAATGTCCTAGGCTTGGTAGAAAGTGTTTGTCTGCTCCATTGGTAGTACCCACAGTCACTTTCCATTTTTCTATTCTTATCCCATCATCAGGCTCCCAAATGAACGAACATCCAAGCCCTGCTTCAATAGTCCCAGTTGATCCAGTTGATCCCCTTCAAGGGAAAATCGTCATCACCAACACCCAAGACATCCAAGCCCTCCCCCTCCTCTCCTTTCCCTTCCTTTCCTTTCCCTTCCCATCTCCCTTTATTACTATTCACCGTTCCCCCCCGTCCCCTTCCTCCGCACGAAAACGGTTGATTACCTCATGTGGTCAACGCGCGATATCACATTGGTCCAGACGCCCAACTATCTCCTGAGCGATGCCAGAGACCTTCCCTGTTCAGGCTCAGGTAATCCTCCCTCCTCCCCCCCCCCCAAATTCATCCATCAAATCTCGGCCCC
>JABFFI010001481.1:0-13567 GCA_013623725.1 Fusarium robinianum
ACGGAGGACAAGACAGAGGACACGGCGGAGGACAAGACGGAAGTGGATACCAAGGAAGAGGAGGACAGCAGCGCCAAAGCAGAGGACAAACCTGCAGATTCTGGCCTTGACAAGGAACAAAAGGCAGACCTCTTTACGCAGTGGATCTTCGATATAGCGCTCTTGCGACGATGCATCGGCGATGTGGCGGAAGAGTCTGCCACTGCCTTTAAGGATGTCGAAGATGGAGTGTATGAGTACTCGAAGCTTGAAGATCCGGCAGCACGGCAGCGCATCGTCAAGTCGGCCAACGACTTTTGGGGACGGACTAGCCTGCTGTTTGGTCTACTGGCATAAACTGACGATGTAGATAGTTAGGGAGTGAATAGCGTAGTTAATGATGAATGAGGGCCTATGGCTCGGTTCTAAGATCAGTCGTCTATGTGCTGTTCCTCTATGGCCACGCAACTGTTCTCATCCCCTTTCAACTCAGCTCATGTCTAAGTCTACGATACTGCAGTCATCCCTCACAGCTTATGTCTCTTCGCACCACTCGCGAGCTTCTCAAACTCCTTCTGCGGCACACCGCTCATAAACCTCTCCAAACCAGCAAACACCTCCTGCACATTCTGCGTATGCATGACATCCATCTCCGGCCTCCTCATCAATTTCTTAATCCCCGTCAAGCTCTCCCCCACCAAATGCTCCCCCAGCCGCTCATCCACCTCCCTCAACACCCTCTCCCCAAACTCCACCCCCTGCTCCTCAAACACCGCATTCACGAACCCACACCTCTCCAGCTCCGTCGCCCCGATGCGTCGACTCATGAGCAGCGCCTCGGCGGCCCGCGCAGGACCTAGTCGCGTCGTGAGCGCGCGGGAGGCGGCGCCCTCGGCGACGAGGCCGAGGGAGGAGAAGGGCGTGAGGAGGAAGGTGGCGGGCGTGCAGTAGATGAAGTCGGCGAAGGCGATCAGGGCGGCGGTCAGGCCTACGACGGGGCCGTTGAGACCGACGACGAGGATCTTGGGGTGTGTGGCGAAGGCGTGGGTGATGTTGAGGTTGAAGGCGACGAAGGATTGGAGCCAGTGCTTGCGGAGGTCGGGGCCGGAAGTTGGTGCGTCTTTTGCGATGGAGACGTCGGCGCCTCTAGGGAGTTTGTTAGTGTGTGTGTGTCTTTTTTTATCTTGTATGTTGGGCGCGGTGACGAAGAACAGCTTCAGTCTGTGATGGCTTTACATGAAACGGCGGGAAGAGTAAGACGATGAACATACGCTGAAAAGTACCGCCCCTTGGCTAGTAAGACAGTGATAAACACCTCATCATGGGTCGCAATCTCTCGCAACTTCTGTGAAAGCTCGAAATACTGCGGCTGCGAGAGAGAGTTGAGCTTGTGCTCGTTGTCGATAGTCACGACGGCGACACGGCCGCGATAGTCAACGCGGATAACGGATTCCTCGGCCATTGCTGACGGTGTGAGTCTATGGATTATCTTTTCAACAGTAAGAATATAGAGAGAAAATCAGAAAGAATTAATGAAGGATGACAGAAAAGAAATAAAAAAAAGTGAGATTCCCACCGTCGTCTATTTAGAAGAATGACCCCGGGTTGGGAGCAAGGGTCCACGGTCCGATAATGACATGGATTCCCCACACTCGGCGCCGAGATGCCTCGGCCTGGCAGAGATGATGCGGGGCGGGGGGAGCAAGAGCCGCCGGGAGTGGAAACTTGATGCCGCCGCAGGCTAATTAACGATTCAACCGAGGAGACAACATAGGTAGGTAATATCACAGAGAATAGGTAAGTAGCCATATGCAACATGTAGGTAGTACTCCGTGAATAATGAACCAAACTCCAATTGTGTCCGAAAAACCAGCATACTTACCACCAAGGTATACCCACAGCCAACATGCCAGCCTGTTCGACTCTCCCCAACATCCTCATCCTCGACCAGAATCCCCCCTTTTGAACCCCATCATCGTCTTCGCTTTCTTCCCTGCCCTCTACTAGCGGCGCTTGGGAGCAATATGTCTCTGCTTGGGAAAGTCCAGAGGCAGCGTCAGTCGCGCCAGGTGCACCACCGTCTTCGCCTCCTTGTTCGTAACGGGCTTGACCCTGCCGCCAATCTCGTGGAAGTACTGGTTCATCGACTTTTGGTCTAGCTTCAGGTCGTCCCGCAGGTTCTGAGTGTCCACCTCAAAGTTATCGACGATGCACGCAAACACGCAGCAGTGTGTCATGAGCAGGTCGATGTGGAACTTTCGCATCTGGCCTGCGTCGGAGAACTTGCGGCGGATGTTCTCAATGACAGCCTCGGGTGCTGGCGCAAGGGCCTCTCGCAGCGCCTCTCTCGACGGCAGTGCCCGGGTGCCTCTGACCTTGCCGGGCTTGGTGTGGAGATAGAACAGCAGAACGAAGAAGAAGTACCGGAGCACGCGCAGTCGAGTGACAGCCTCGTCGTTTGCGGCCAATCTGTTGACGCGGGCAGCGACAAAGCGTGATGGCACCTGGATGCTGTCGTTATGCCGGACCTTCTCCTGCCATTCCCGGATGGGCACCAAGTTGAGGACGTCAGCACCGATTATCTTCTTCGGATCATAGACGTCCTGGATCTCCGTTGCATCCAAGTTAGCAACAGGGGCGGGCTTGGCGTCGTCCACCACAGCTTGCAGCTCCTCTCTCGACGCCATTGTGGAAGTGACCTCGCCCACAGATTCTAGCATAGCACGGGCCGCCGCATCGATCTTGGTTGGCGCATCGCCCGCTTTCTTCACGGGTGCAATTGCATTCAGAACGTTCTCCTGGATTGCCTTCCTCGCCTTCTTCGTACCGAACGTCTGTCCAAGGTTGGTCCTGAGATCCAGCATGGTCTGTATCTTCTGGTCAGCACATCAAATCCCCTTGTCACACAAAGTAAAAGCCGTACCCTGCTGGCGTCACGCTCGCCCTTTGCAGCCTCAGATGCTTGCTTCGCTCGCACCGTACCGCGAATCACCATCTTCTTCGCCTCAACGACCTGGAGTTTTCCGGTTTTCGGATCGTAGATACCGAGGAAGTGGTTCAGAGGAGGCGCCGCCCCTCGGGGCCCATCCGCCTTGACCGTGTAGTCGACAGCGAGATGCGCCGTGGAGTGAAGCAGTAAGTCCTTCTCGCCAGCCGCCTTGGGCTGCTTCGATTTCGTCTTGATGCCATTGCTTGGCGCATACGTATGGAAAGGGATATCACTAGGTACTTGCAAGCCCGGGGCGGTTGCTGTTGCCTGTGAATCAGTATTGCGCCCATCATGAATGAGGTGGTTGGTGTCGTACCTATCACAGGAGGAAAGAATTTGGGACGGAGAAGTGTTGAAACTGTAGTAATCGCGGGAGGCGCATCGATAGCAACCTTCTTCTTCGGCTTCGCGGTAGACTCGCCGTCTCGCTTGCGCTTTTTTGTGCCTCCTGGGGCCATGGTGTATCAATTGTTCTCGTCCGTTCTTTGCGCCGCCGATTCCAACGACCAAGGTGGGATGGGGATTGTCTTGCCCAAAAAATTTTGACAGTCTCGAAACGGCAGAAAACGGGCGACCGATGTTTATCCGACCAGTCTCAAAGGCGGTGAATGTGCCCCACCCACCTAGGCACACGAGAAAACGGGAGCTACGAAGGCGGCAACAATCTGGAAGTGCCCGCAGGTGGAGAAAAGGGAAAAACGTCACTGTGGGTTGGCGGATTTTAGCGTTGATTGAATTGTGCGCCCGACCTCGGGAAGATAGCGATTTGAAGCATCGCAAGTCGCACAGAAAGAAGCACTGCCAGTTCTAGAAATTACCACGCTCTAGTCAATAGCGAAACAATCAATTCATGTCGAAATTCAAGGGACTGAGTTGTTTGTGCTTCATCCACGCATCCAATCAAGCTCAGCCCACCCAAGCACAGCTCACTGGGCATCGTGCGATCTCAAGCATGGTCACGTTCACACGCAATGTCAAGTTCATCATCAAATGTACTTTGTCGCAGGCTTGGCTCTGCATTTTACTTTGTCGATATTTGCCATTCAAGTTCTGATTGCTTCGTTGTTGGCGAGCATGACTGATGGTCTTCGATTCCATAACACCGCCTTGTTCCCGACCGTCCAATTGCCAAAATCCCATCCCCCATGATATCCCATGTGACCATCGAGCCGCTCAAGTGCGGGGTTCTGCCACGCCGACGTAGATCCCAAAGTCAAATCTCAAGGGCGTCGGTAGTGCTGAGCGCCCAGCTTCGGCTGCGTGTGTCGTTCAGGCGTGTGAAGTCGTAACATCATGAAAGATGAGTCGAGTCAGGTTGAGGTGCAAGGTGTTTATTTGCTAAGGGCTGGAGTCAGCTGACTGTCAGGACGGGACGAGATACGGCGGCAACTTACGATCGAGCCCTCATCTTTCTGCGCTTACGCTTAAGGCGGCGAACCCGCTTCTTCCTCCATTTGGCTCTCATCTTGAATGACGATGCTGTCGCAAACTGTTAGCAGCTGTAGGCGGATGTCTGCGCGGGGTGACAGGATCAAGTCGCATCGAAGGACGACGGCGCAGGAAACATGGCCAATCAATAGCCCGTTCTGTGCGATTCGCCTTGGTCCTGGGAAGCTCGAGGTGGGTGGTACATACTCTTTCGGGGATGAGAATCGTGTTTGGATGAGGAACAACTTCAAAATGTTGCGGGGAGATTTCTTGAGCTTTTGGAGGTCATGGTAGGGCACAAAACCCCCGGTGATCACGTGCTCCTCACAGGGGAGAGCTCTGGCGGGGCTTGGTTGTTCGTACCGTGCGAACAGTCGAGTGTGTTCCATATATGCACCGTACGTTGTCCCGATTTTGGAAGGAACGACTTGACCAGCCCTCGAACAAAGATTAATGGAAGTCAGGCGTGAGGAGTTCAGAGTTTGGGACACAGATGAAATTTCGTGTTCGCAAATTCTTGCAAATCCAGGAACACAACCTCTGAAATCACCATCTCATACTCCACGAGAGACTGGAATACGCATCCCCCCCCTCTCTCGCTACCCTAGACCACTAACACGAATCCATGAACCCACCTCAACCCAAGAGTCTTCTCCATGGACGTCGAAGAAGGGGCCTTGGTGCCGCCAGATGAATTCCCAGCAGCATATCTTCATCTCGTGGATAGCCGCAGCGACAATCAGTCCCAGCGTAGGTTTGTCCCTCGCCTGACCTACGCGGCAGCTTCTCATCGCTTATCCAGAGTTGTTCCCTGTTTGGGACCATGAGATCTTCAAGATTGGACGAGACCCACGGTCAAAGTGAGGGGCGTACTGTCAACTTTTTCGCAACTCAAGCGCTTACCATCAGTTTTAGCACGTTGGCGGTTGACAATGATCCCGAGTTCATGGTGTCTCGAAACCACTGTGAAGTCTATGTTGTCGTGTACGAACCAACGGCCAGCCACATCTATGTCCGCGATCGGAAGTCTTTCAATGGGACCTACGTGAATGGAAATCTCATCGGAGGCGGCCCTGAGATTTCATCTGGGTACTTGTTGAATGACGGTGATGTTATCGAAGTCCGCCCATTCTGGAAATTCACGGTAATCCAACGACAAGAACCCCCTCGCCGTGGCTTAACACGGACACAGGCCGAAGAGTCCAAGGTGGGTATTTCTGCTGGCGATTTCCTTCACGTTCTGACCTGAATATCCCAAACAGTTGTTCCTGCACAAATACCTCCTCACGGATCGCTGTCTCGGATACGGCGCTGAAGGTGTCGTCTACCTGGCTCAAGAAGCCTCGACCAAGAAGCAACTGGTTTGCAAGGTGGTCAACCTCGACCAGATAAGAGGGAAAAATTCTCGCGAACAGGTCCGACGCAAATTCCAAGAGGCAGATATACTGCGACAGTTACGCCATGTCAATCCCCCCTCCCGTTCGTGGGTGTCTTCACTAACTCTGGATAGCCCAATATTTTATCCTACGTCGATGCCATTACCTCTCCTCACTCACTGTAAGAAAACATACCACTAGCTACGTACGGGTGAGTCCTACTGACTGTGCGTAGTTATACGTTCACCGAGCTTGCTTCAGGAGGGGACCTCATGTCCTTCGTCTACCGTCATGGGGCTGTGAAGGAGTTTGATGCCCGAATCATCATTCGTCAGGTGGTTTTCGGCCTTGGTTACCTTCACGAAAAGGGTATTATCCATCGTGATCTGAAACCTGAAAATATTCTCTTGGCGTATTCCCCCAAGATTGCGTATCAACGTGTTGTGCTCGCTGACTTTGGCAACTCGGCCGTCCCACGAAGGAACAGGATGGTTACAAATGTTGGTACCACAAGCTATCAGGCACCGTACGTGAGAAAACCTTGTCTGTATTCAGTGTAGTTTTGGATCTGACGAGTGTAGGGAGTTTCTGACCAACGGGCAAGCGCAAACTTCGGCCGTCGATCTCTGGTCCCTGGGAGTTATCACCCTGCTTCTCCTCGCATCAAGTGCGTCGGATTATGACATGGATCTTAACCGGATGGACCAAGAAGAACTCCGGGACTACCTTTTGGGGCTATTCGAAAGACTGCCCACGCAGCCATCTTCTAACGGCCAGAACTTTACCTGGGCCTGTCTTCAGAAAACCCCTGCCGAGAGGATGGATGCCCAGGAAGCGGAACGCCACGATTGGCTTTGCAGTCCCAGAAAACACCTCACGTTTTTCAGACTCTTGGACCGGAAGATGCTGTCTTTCTGGAAACCACAGGACAAGCTCAAGCCTATGCCTTGGGAGCTGCCCGACTTGGCTAGACCCAGCCCGCCAGCTGTGAGGGCTGGCTCAGACTCCTGCGCGCGTCCTGCGGAGGTTATGAAATCGCCAAATCAAGTCCAGGAATCCAAAGAAGCCATGGAAACGGACCGAGAGACCCGAATGAGTGTCCCAGAGGTTCCAGACACCGCGGAGGACGGTATACCTCCCGTCAAGGTATCGGCCGACGAGCCTCGGACAAACCAAAGCCCAAGCCCAAGCGGGATGGAGGAAGGGGGCAACAAACCAGAAGAATCCCGGCCACCATGGCATGGCTTCGCTAAGCCTATTCAGATTCCGCAACCGGGACTTCGAATCAAGCGAAAGAGGGGTCCCACGGGTCAGCCTTCCTGATTCTGACATGTTCCCACTGCCTGGACTGGATCGACATCTACGACCGCCTGTCAACCATCGTCATCGTCAAGATGTGCTTTGGGAACTTGAGAAGTCCAAGTCCAAGTTTCTTGTTGATTCAAGCTCTCTTGGCCTGAACACCCCGGATCGCCAACGAACGGCATGGACCCCAGCGGGCCCCAGGAAAGAGAGGAGTTTCCATGACGCTGTTGGCAGCGCAATGACAGAGGAGTCAAGTTTCCCGCGACTTACCTTCCACTGACGAACAGCGAGTGAATTGACCACGAACCTGAGGAGGGCGTGTTGGCGCCGGAGTTGTTTGATCTTGCTTTCGATTTAGGTATGGGAGTACATGGGTTGTTGGTTCCCGGCGTTTGGGGATCATGAAGATGGATTACTGGGGCGTCTTTGGGTTTCGGAGTTGTTATGTTGGCATCGTCTGTCCAAGTATATGTTGATCGAAGGGGTCGATCAGCGTCATCACACGGGAGAAATACTTGCTAATTACGGCGCGATAGTTGAAAAGGTCCAGATACATTGATCTCGCCCTGTCCATCGAAACTCATCACATCGCATCCGTATCCCGCAACGTATTCCACCACCCTATCAGTTTATACTCCTCATCCTCCGCCATCCTCATATCATCACCGTGCCACATTGGCCACGGCTTCAACTCCATTCCCTTCCCCATCCACTCACTCACCAACGCCCTCTCCACTCTCCTATCCCTCCGGCCCCCCTCCCTCTCCGCAAACTTCCACCCCTTCCCCCTCTCCTCCGCTGTCTTATCAAAGCGTCCCGCCTCCTTCACCAGACACTTATCCCCATTCCTCTTGCACCGTCGACACGCTCCCTTTCCCCCATTCCGTCCCCTCTCCGTCCCGTACGTCGCGTTCATCGTGTGCGAGCACTGTAGTCCCCGGTTGTCGCACTGTAGACACGCTGGGCGGTGCGTCGGCGGCGGGAGCTGTTGGGGCCGGAAGTGCGGATAGTAGATCGTCAGGTTCATCGGAAATCCTTCCAGATACCACAAGCGCTCCTCATACACCATCTCCATGTCTATGCGGGCGATGTCGCCCACCTCGTCCTCCAGAGCAAGTATCCTAGCCACATACACATCCCACTCCTCCCCCTTTCCCCGCCTCAGCCCCCTCGTCGTAGCCTCTACCTTCATCATATCCTCCACTGTCTTCGGTCTCGCGCGACGCTCTCTCACCATCTCTCGTCTCTGTGCCTTGTTCTTCTCCCGCCCCCTCCAGCCGATCCCTCTGAATCGCGGCTTGCGCCTCCGCTTGGGCTTCTGGTCGTGCACGAGTCTTCGGTACCGGCGTTGTTGGCGACGTGTTTCGCGAAAACCCGTGGCTGCCTTATCTCGTTCTCTCTGAAACTTGTCCTCTTTTTTTTTCTTCGCCTCGAGATGTTCCTGTTCCGCGCACTCTTTTGCCGAGTGGGCGCATATGATGGATAGGCAGGCTAATATGTCGGGAGGCGCTTGTTGCTGTGCGTTTTTGGTGTCGCTTTCGTTGGTTTCGTTGTTCTCCTCGTTTTTCACTTCGCCATTGAGCCATGTAAAGATATCGGCTACGGTAGGGGGAGGCGTCCGCTCCTGATGAGGTCGTCGATTTCGTTGCATAATGTCGAATGGCCTCAAGGCAGTTGAACAAGTCAGTATGAACTTTTTCAGTTTCAGTTTCAGTTTCCGAGGAGGTATTTTCACTTCGTAGTAGGTCTTCCTCGTCGTAGGCGTGAGGTCTGAGCACGGGGAGGTTGATATAAAAACCGTCTAAGTGAACAAGGGGCGAATGTGCTGGAACATGACCAACAAAGAAGCACACTGCAGATGCTACAGAAGAACAAAAACCTACTGAACACTACTCCGTACTAGACAAGGGTTTCATTTGAGAGGAGTGAAATGTCAGTCTGAACATACATGACTGATACCTATCGATGAAAGAGAAAACGCACCACGCTCGCTTCTCTTTGCCACGACCAACCTCATCGTCACCAGAAAGGCATCTCTGAGCCAGGCTAGGCCAGTGATTCGTACTTTCCAAAGCCTAGACCTGTCAATTTTCTTGGGGGCTGCTTCTCCCCTATATATCCTTTGTTAATCTTGACACGACAGGCTTCTCAAATCCTCAACATATCCTCCCCGTTAACCCCCCTGTTCCCCCCCGTCAATAAAACTACACAACCTAGAGTTCCCCATCTCAAACCCCATCTCCGAGCCCTTAATTTTTGTTTGTTCGGTCGCGGATTCGCCATCTCCCTCGGGGGCGACGCTCCTGACCGACCCCTGTGTAAGTAGAGGGCTGGGCTCCCCCTGACTTCCCCTTGGCCAACAAAAACAACAAAAACAACATTGAACAAACCAGGAGAATGCCACACGTAAAAAAACAATCAAAAACGCCGACCAATGAGTATTTCTCTCTGCCCAAATGTGCCGATAATGCGAAATTTGAAACCCATAAACGCCCGCTTCCAAATACTTGGCGACAATCTGCGGGCCTGCTTTCTCAGAGGCCGCGGGCCAAAACTCCCTCGACGCCAATCCGTAATCCAAAAGGGCTGGCGAATAAAACACGTAAAGCCGCGGGGCTTCGAGAATGATAGTGTAGGTAAATGCTAGAGCGATGATTCGTCATGCCATGCCAGGAGGGGGGCTCGTCCCCTCGTCCTTACGAGGACGCGTGTGACGGAACACTGCGTGGTGTCACGTCGCCGCTCCTTCGACGCGATGCTCGTTCGTAGGCGTGCTGAGCCTTGTTGTTTGCCTCGGCGATCATATGCTGCTTCTTGCGGACGGAAGCCAGCCGCCCTGTTATCATCTTGATCACTGTAGACCTTGTTAGTCGCTTCGCTCATGCTTTCAAAAACGGTCCAAGACAACGCCGGCACTCACTCTTTCGGACGTGGGCCTCCTCGTCACTGTCAAGGTCGCCCCCGCTCGCCTCCTTGACAGCATCCTTTTCGGTTTCCTTTCCAGAAGGCAGCTTCTTCTTCTCCATGTACTTGTCATCATCACTGTCTAGCACCGCCTCGAGCATTCGAATGGCCGTAATGTACGAAATCTCACAACCAGAGAGGTTCTCGTTCGTCACTTCGTCAATCGCTGCCGCCCTGCTCATCTCGAGCGCGCGGTCGTACATGAGCTTCTCGGCACTGATGCCAGGGGTAAGATAGACCTGCTTTGCCCCAGACCCCGCCGACGAGGCAATCGACTCTGTTCCGTGGTTTGAGGGGTGGCTGGGGTGGTCCTCGGGCAGTTGCTTCTGCGCCTCCGTCAACTTCAGGCGAACGACTTCGGACTTCTCCAACACCTCGTTGAAGCGTTGCCGAACCCATTGGACCACAGCGTTGATGCGCTGGACAACTGCCTGGGAGACCGCCGCCGAGACACCCGTGGCCGCATCCCCTCGGCTCTTCTTGGACCACCAGAGACTCGCAATGTCCATCGCTCTGGCTAGGAGGGTAAGCGACTTCACGTAGAGGACTAGGGCCTCTTCTGATAGCGCGACGATTGCCTCCACCGTCAATCCGTCCTCTTCAGGTCCTAGCTGGTCAGGGTCGGTTCCACCCAGCCCATGATCAGCGGACGGAGCCATCGGCACGAGCTGCTTATACTTGACCTCGGCGAATCCATACACGCAGTCACTTCGGGTGGCAAACTCCTCGATTGCCTGGGCGGCTCGTCCGTCCTCGTCGGTGCTCTGTGTGCTATTTTTGCCGTCGCCGAGTAACCCGGCTGACGTCTGGGGGGTCGGATACGTCGGGAATGCCTGGTACATGGGAGGCGACTGGCCCTTCTGGCCTCGCAGCGGCGGTACCTTGAATCCGAAGAGGCGCAGGCTGGCATCCTGGATGGCCTTGGAGATGGCGCTTGAGGCTGATCCGGGACTAGCGGAAAGAGCCTTTTCATACGACGATCGGCGGTCGCGTCCTTGAGTTACCAAGGCATTGCGCGAAGATGGGGAGGGAACTGCGCCCGTCGTCGAAGTTGGTGTACCTTGCTGGGTATATCGTCGCGAGATGTGCCCTGCCTTGTGCGAGCCCTGGTTATGTTGCACGCCCATTTTCTCATTTGCTGCCAGTTCATCAGCGAGAGCATTCACTTCTACGTGTCGTCTCTCAACCACCACGTATTCTCGCTCCAGCGCGACGTCTTGCGCCGCCTTTTCTTCCTCGGACATGGGTGGATTGCTCGCTGCTCGGCTCCTGCGAGTCTCATTCAGGAGAGAACCTGGCGGTGAGGCATGGTCACGGCCAGAGACCCGTTCTGATAGTCGAGGCTGAGTGGGTAGGGACGCGGCATGATGAGGCATCGGCCGGCGGATTCCTAGCCCTTCGCCGATTTCTCGAGGAGAGCTGCCAGCCTGCCGATGGTTATCGATGGATTGCCGTCGATGCCGACCCTCGGCGGGACTTCCTGTAAGTGGTGACCTGGGATGCCGTTCTCGCGGAGATCGCGAAGATGCGCTTGCTCGTGGCGACTCAGTCCTCGCATGGGGGTGGGATCTAGGAGATGATGGCAATGCTTCGCCTTGGTGAATGGTCCTCAACTCTGGAGCCTCCTGCTTGACGGGTTGGGGAATATCATCTTCGACTAGGCCGGGGATTTCATCGGTGACGACGTGATGGGCGAAAAAGTTCTCGAAACTAAGTCGCTCGACCGGACTCCTCTTGAGCAGACTCCTGATGAGGGCCTTGAGGTCTGCGGTGATGGTAACCTCCTTGGGGAACTTGATAACGTCTCCGGCACTCTCGATCTTCCTCAACAATTCCACATGGTTCCTAGCCCGGAACGGAGGGCGACCGGTGCTCATTTCATAGAGTACTGTTCCCACGGACCATAGATCGGCCTTGGCGTCATATCGCTCGTATCGCAAAATCTCCGGGGCCATATACAGGGGGGACCCACAGAGGGTATCGGCGAGGGAGGTGGAGGGGAGCACACGTGCGAAGCCGAAGTCGGCGAGTTTGAGCATTGGGAGAGAGGCCAGTCCGGCGACGGGTATGAGGGAGTCTTGACTGGCTTGCATGATGGGGCGGTCCCTCTGATCTCGGAATGACCGGGGAGGGAGGAGCAATAGGTTCTGCGGTTTAACATCACGGTGAACATAGTTCTTGCTTCGCAGAAACTCGAGAGCACTGGTTAGTTGTTTGAGGAAATGTCGGATGACGACCTCATGGAGGCCGGAGTTGGGCGCGCTGGGATACTTGCGGGCCATGTCGTGAGTGACGGGATGGGTGGCGAGCTTCTCTCGCTTCTTGATGAACAGAGAGAGGTCGCCAAGCTCGCAATACTCCATGATGAGGTTGATGTGTGTGGCAGATTCGAGGCAATCATGGAGGGCGACAATGTGGGGATGACGCAGCGTCTTGAGGATTTGGATCTCGCTGTAGAGGTTCTCCCTGAGCTTCTTGTTCAGGCGTTCCAGTTCGACGGATTTGACGGCTACGGCAGCCTTGGTTTCCTGTTGACGGTTTGTCAGCAAATGGCGATATCTGGCGATGAAACGGGCTGGGACGTCTGAATAGTTGTGCCACTTCGCGAAGGGTATCTGATAACCACGCAAGAAGAATGCGGCCCCATCCCGCAAGGCGACAAGATGAGCTGTGCGATGATAGAAAGGGACACAGGGAAAGGACGAGGGGGAGGAGTTCTCGGTCGCACCTTATGCCAGCCCAAATACACCTGGGCGAAGCTGCCTTTGCCAATCTCGGAACCAATGTTGAACTGTCCTACGGCGCGTCCGCCTGACCTCCTCGACCCTGAGGCCGAATACTCGTGTGGACCCGGCATGGCTCCCTGATGAGGTTGTCGATGGCAGGAAGACAGTGAGGGTGGTATATAGCCCTAAGGCCTATATGATTCGGAAGACGTGGGCCGCGGGTATTGTCGTCATGTAATCGACGAAGCTGTGGAGGTCGCGAGATGTTCAAGACGAACGAAGGGGGCGAGCAAGTGGGTGGAAGAAGGGGAGAGTGTCGGCTTGACCCAGGAGGCGAAGATGGCCGGGTCGGGATCGTGCTGACCGTCGACGAACAAGCGAGCGGCCGGAGAGGACGAATGACCTGTGGATCGCAGGCCAGGGACGGATAGATGGGGGGAGAGCTATGCCCAGCGCAACGGTAGGTAACCGAGGAGGTGGACCAGACTTGGGATGCGCCTGCAGAGTCGAGCAAGCACAAGAATTAGTATTGTGGTGAAACGATGAGGTCCAAGTCGAGATCGAGGCCGAGGACGGGGACTGGGGCTTGGTCGGAGACGAAGCTGTAGATGGGGGATAGGTAGGACAAGACGAGGACGAGGATGGGGGTGATGTAGGAGAGTATGGATAACACAGGAGGAGTGAGTGTGACGAAGGATAGTGACGGCGAGGACGATGGCGATCGCGACCAGGGCACGAATGATCTAATGATTCCTCTGGAGAACAGGCCAGGGCCAGGCCGGGAGACGACGGCTGGGGGG
>JABFFI010001482.1:0-11415 GCA_013623725.1 Fusarium robinianum
GCAGGTACCTAGGGAGGTAGGTCCCTCGTGGTAAGATATTCACGTTACATTTGCCATCCTTACTGGTAGTGCGGAGTAAGCAGACCGGCACATACACAACATACACGGCAAGAGAAGGTCACGTAGCGGCGGGGAAGCACGGAAGACCGGCCTGAAAGCGAACAAGCAGGGCGATAGCTTCAAGGAACCACAAAAAATACAACAACGTATCAATATCACCCATCAACGTGAGATATTTCTCTCCTGCTACGGAGTACAAAAAAGAGAGGCATGTTGCCAGGACGCAAAAAGAAGGGTCTGGCCGGGGATTGAACCCGGGACCTCTCGCATATATGCTTGGGGTTAAGACCCTAAGCGAGAATCATACCACTAGACCACCAGACCGGATACCTCAGTGTTGGAGAACTGCGATGTGATGATGGTCGGATATTGGGAATTATGTTTGGGCCTGCTTCCCCTCGTCATGGTCATCGAGAGTTACTGGTTCTCAATCAGTTGGGTGTTCAATCTACAACCTTCATTCGCAATTGCTGCACAACCTTGTGCCTCTTGGTAGAACATCACACCCACTCTTGTATTGGTTGATGCATCCAAACTTGCGGCTGTGAAGCCCGAGACTTTCGACCTTACCCAGTACACATCGTCACACTTACCCTCAGATGAGGTCGGTCTTGGAAATCAGGTAGGCACAAATCACTGTGATCTATCAAGACCCTTCCACGAGTTGACGACGACGGAGTTTGGGAATGTTCCCCACCATACGTGTATCACATTGTCTGCACTGCATGTCAGATAGGTGTCTAGATCCCCTTGCCAGGTTGCCACTCATCTCTCTCGCTACTCTTGAACCCCTAGGATCAAGCCTTTGGCCATCCACCCTGCGCGTAGACTTCACCGTGTGCAAGGCACCGCCCCTTTCCACAAGAATCATAGCCAGGACTCGCAGTCGCTGGATTGTAGCATTAGAAAAGTCTTACTATCATATCTCCACCCCATCACAGAAGCACCCTCTCATGAGCACCCAAAACAGTGCCGAGAATACTTCTCTCGCTCCTCCCGACACCGCGGAGCCGCTTGCCGACCCCCTCCTTCCCAGGACGCCGAGACCTCTGCTGGTCTCTTCCATTTACGCTGTCTACCCAGATGCGACGGGAACCGTTAAAGGTGGTAGTATCATCATGTCGTTTTTCGTTTTGTTGTACAACGCCGAACCGAGGCGGAAGAAAAGTCGTCACCTTCGCGGGCTTACTCCTGCGAAACGGTTTGCTAGGGACGGGTTTGTTAGCTGGGCCTGCTGTGTTCTCGATACTACTCATGGTAGAATGAGGGGAACGAAGGATGGGGGGATCCTTACCACGAGCCAGTCCATGCCCTCGTTCACGCCGCTGCCATCCACCGCTGAGCAGGCCATGATGCTCCAGTTGCGGTCGCGCAACTCGCCCAGGCGCAGCGCCTCCGAGATCTCGCCTGCGCCCTTGGCGCCGGGCTGATCCTGCTTGTTGGCGAAGACCAGCAGCGCCGCATCCTTGAGCTCCTCCTCGTTCAGCATGGCCCCCAGCTCTTCTGAGGCCGTCTGTAATCGCTCGATATCTGTCGAGTCTACCACGAAGATGACGGCCGCCGTGTTGGCGTAGTAGCACCGCCAGTAAGGCCGGATGCTTGTCTGGCCACCGAGATCCTACAGGATAACCATGTCAGCGAAATGGCGGGAGGTCTGGGGCTGCGGAGTTCGCGCAGGTCGGCTTCGTACCCAGACGTTGAAATTGAGGTTCTTGTACGTGACGGACTCGACGTTGAAACCGATGGTGGGTATCGTGGTGACGACCTCGCCAACCTAAGGCATTGTGGTTAACAGCGCATCCAAATCGCAAGGCAAGATCCCGCTCGCACCTTCAGCCGGTACAACAGTGTCGTCTTTCCAGCGTTATCCTGCGATCCAGGCTCGTTAGCGCCCATGCCAGCGCAGTCGATCAACCAGACATCATCCTACCAGACCGAGGATCAATATCCGAATTTCCTTCTTCGCCCACAACAGGCCGGACAACCATGACACTGACTGGCCCATGGTGACTGTATGTTATGACGGTCCTCTTTGCCCGATCCTCCCGTTGGCGTATGTGGAATGGAATCGCCACGCGCAGTAGTTGTTCGGTAATACCGCCTCCGCGACTGGTCGTTCTTTGATGTCGGTTCTTCGCGGCGCACAAAGCAAGTCACCTTTGAGAGAAGCGGATAGAGGAGAGGTTGTTGGGTAAGGTCGCAGGAAAATGGCCGTGTGATCACACAGTTCGTAGTTATCGTCGTCGCGTGCCCCGTGGCAACAAGGTCGAGAATCGTCTTTACTAATACTTGCTTAGGAGATCCCCTATTCTAGACCTCCAATGCATCCGAAAGGACTTGAGCGGGCCGCCCGTGGACAAGTTGCTCTTTTTGGCGGCGCCTGGCCCGAGCGCTGGACAAAATAAATCGATCTCCACTGAAGTGGCCCCTGTTAAATCGCTGTGTTGTAAAGGAAGGCAGTGCAAGCCCCGTCCCGTTGCTGGCATCCCTGGGTCTCGATATAGACCAAGTTGATGGCTTATTTTCATCGTCGTACTAATCACTAAAGGAGATGAAGATTGTATGCCAATTAATGTTTTCTTTACTTTTTGTTATCGCCAAGTGGGTAAAGCCACATTTCATTTGTTGTTTCTTTGCCATCCAGTGACTGAAATTAGTGCAAGCCTTGCGCCAGAGTTGGGAGGCTGATAGCGAATGTTTTGGGGCTGAATTGCAGACGTCACTATCCAATGCGCTTGTCGACACGCTACGAACTCCCATATGTGGCGTTGCACTGATGATGGGATAGGGGTTTGTGATTTACAGGGGAGATGAGCCATGAACAACGAATCAATCATGTGAAATTGAAAACAAAAGCAGTCCAACAACTCATGATAATCCGTACTCGCATCCGTATCTTGATAAGCGGTATCGGTTTGCTTACCTACTCCGGATACTGATGTAGCTGCAGTACATATGCTGGGAGGACCTTGAGGCGAGGCCTCTCGCTTGCTCAAAGCAAACGTGCATCCCAGTCGTCTTATTTTTGTCAGCCCACCCAACCCAACCCAGAGTCTGGAAGGCTCACGCGCGCGTGACGGGGCGGATGATACCTCGCCCCCACAGAACGAGTCGGGCTTTGTGTGCCTCAGGCAACAGGCCCCTATAACGGGTGTTTGTGCTATATGCTTATAAACCATACTCCGTACAATTGACCCCGTTGGAGATCCGAAAACGGATTGGTGGGGGACCACTCTGCAATCCAAGCCTCTCTCGCAGCACTCGCCACACCAGTCTAGTACACCAGCCACACCCACAAGTGTCCCCTCTCGCTAGGGTTTTACGCCCTCTTGCTGTGCGGGCCAAAATTCTTTGACGTCTCAACTCCTCCAGAATCGATCACCACCCAACGACCGACTCGACCATCAACGCCATCAAGATGCCGGTATGCCAGCCCCTACCCTCCCGAATCGCGCCCTCGTTGCCGAACGATCACGCGCGCCGATGATATTTCTCCTCGCCGGCGAAATGCGGCAACGTCTTCGCCCGCTGCGCTGGGGAACCTCGAAATGTTTAGAGATTCGCTGACATCTTTTCCCTTCCAGAGCCACAAGTCTTTCCGAACCAAGCAGAAGCTTGCCAAGGCCCAGAAGCAGAACCGCCCGGTTCCCCAATGGATTAGACTCCGAACTGGCAACTCCATCCGGTGCGTTCTCCCCCCCGATCTCCGACTATCCTCAAGCCCGATTTCCATCCTCCATAATGTTTGTTGTGGATGACATGTGTGGACTAACACGACGGTACTAGCTATAACGCCAAGCGAAGGCACTGGCGCAAGACTCGCCTCGGCATCTAAATGTCTGATATCCTCGACTTCCGAGCTTCTGCATCGAAACCCCAGTTCTTTGGCATGGTATCATGGTGATGTGACGGAAGGGTTGAAGGATTGTCATGGCGCAGGGGGTGTGATCAGCGCACGGGATGGGCCGGTTGCCTGGTTTCTCGATTCTTGCGGTTACTTCATGTCACGGACGGTCATAGGGAATGGAATGCAAAAGACTCTGATGCCCCAAAGTACGGGCCTGAACCATTTTTAAAACTCCCATCAAACCGGACTTCACACGCGTAGTCCATGGTCCATATTCTGGGGGGCTCGCTATTCTCTAATGCTTGTCAGGGCAAGCTACCTATCAACCGCCACTCGTACCCAGCAGCGCCGAGTGCTGTCTACACCGACAATCACAACTTTAAAACACGCATGGCCGCAAAGCGTCACAATCTGAGTCCTGCTAAAGGACTGTGTCTATTGAAATATCAACAGTGCTCGTGAGCGCTTCACTCATAGCTACTGGTCCCAGCTGCATCAAAAGACCAGCACACACTTCAATGGAAAGTGACGCCGGATGACGTAGAAGGAGGGATCAGTCTTTACCAAGCCCGGGCAGCGTCAAGACACCTCCTTCCACACAATGCAAGTAAAAGCCAGAAAAAAACATGTCCTCAAAAGCCATACCAACGCCAGGTGCCTTAGGGCATTGTAGTGTAGAAGCGGAACCCATTCCCAAGTCTCCCTCATCGCCCCAGAAGGGAATGGTCTTGGTTTTGGTTCACCGCAAACTTTCCCGACTCTCTAGCGATCCTCTGCCCACTCGTTCTCGCGTCGAATCTGCTCCTCCTCCTCTGGGGTGAAGTCGTTGGTGATGTTGAAAGTCTTCCGGATCTCCTCCGGAGACTTGCCCTTGATCATGTTGGCGACGGTCTTGCAGCCAACATCAAGTAGGGGCTTGATGTCGAGGTAGTTGGATGCCTGTTCCGGTATGGTTAGCCAATACGTTGTGTAGAGGGGGATTTGGTGGTGGGTGTGACTTACGAGGATAATTTCGAAGAGCATCTCCTGGTCGACCTGCATGAACTTCTGGTCCCATTCCTCAATGTCGGTGGTCTTCTTTCGTGCGTCGGCCTCGTCATCCGGGGCCTGAGGGGGGTCGTGTCGGTGGTGCTCGCACCATTCGATGACTTTGCGGAGAACAGCCTCGTTGACCTACGATATGGCACGTCAGCAATGAGTAAGAGATGAGCTGAGGGGAGAATACACGTACATTGGGGATAGGGATAGGGTTGTCCGGGCGAATGCTCTCGTCACCCACATCCTCGAGCATGTTCTTGATAAGCATGGAGCGCTCGGCGACGACCCGATCTAAAGCAGCTGTCAGTAATCATTCAGGGCAGGGCGGCGACGTATTATGTCCACGTAGTGGCGCAAGCTGACATACCAACTTCAATGGTCGCATTATCGTTAGAGGCGAGCCAGATCTTCGGGAGAGTACTGCCTTCAGACATCTTGGCTAATGTGTGATTAATTTCGGATGAAGTCTAGGAGTGTGTGAGCGTATGATAGTATAAAGCGTCCGCAAGTTGGCGACGGCGGAGGGCTGATGATGTTTGATGCGAAAGATGATGAGTTGGAGTTGGAAGTGGTAGGCAGACTCTGCGGGGTCGGCTGAGCGCGGGGACCAGATAGACAGCCAACCAGCGAGTGAGATAGTGTGCAGGGGGCGCTTTAGGGGAGTACCGAAGAAGGTACCTGAGGTGAGGAAGGCACTTACGTACAGTAGGTAGGACGGAAGGTACCTAAATTGCTGCGAATCGGAAAAAGCGATGAGGTCTTCGTAGTGTTTGTATCGAGTTTTGTTGTTGTTTGGGGGTGAAAGAAATGTTCTCCTTTATATGTTTTCTGCTGTCGATCGCTTGTGTGATGAGTTGGAGAGATTTCAATAATCACCGACGGAGGGCAGTCGGCAGTATTTGAACTTCCATTGCCTGAACACGCAGTGGAGTGAGTTTGCACATACAGCAGGCACAGGCCGCTTGGGTTGAGCACTGCTGCCTTCGGAACCAAGAGTCATCAGCAGGAACAAAGCTACCTGGTATTTCCGCAGACCTTAATTTAGGCAGTTGCTGCGCCGAACATGACAACCTCCTGCCTGTTAGTCCTGGCCTTAGCGCTTAGACCAGGCAATACTTAGATGTTCGGGGGTAAAAGTGAGAAAAAAGTGAGATAGACCAACAAGATTTCCAATATATTCACATAAAGGTTGTTTGTTTGTTGACCGGACACATCATTTGTTCCTAGAACTTAAGAGAGATCCAGGGACAGCAAAGCAGGGTGGCAGCAGTGCCGTGTATCTGGAGGCACATTCTTGTGTGAACCCGACACCACAGTGCTCCCGTTCTGTGTCCTAGGAAAGTTGGTTGGTAGCTGCAATCAGGAACACGATGACCTTAGCACTGATAAGTGTCCAAATGTTATGTAGGTACCTCTCTAACATGATGACGGCTCTCCCATATGATTTTGGTTACATGTTGTGATCATTTTTAACCCCCCAACCTAGTAGGTATGACCAAAAATAGCCCTCGTGGGAGGTACCTACCTACCTAGCTTTGAGGCAGGCACTAAGTTAGTCCGTTGGTTTCAAGGGCACCACAGACAAAGACGACTTCGGTATGATCTACACCTCGGACAAGCCGAGAGCCTCACCTTGTCCTAGAATGCTCACCTTGGATCTCCCACGCACCCCGGCACATCCTCGTCATTGAGCGCACACACCGTGCTCTCTCGTTTTTTTGGCGTCATCAAATGGACTCGGTACCATGAGATGATACAATACTACCGTGTTCAACAAACTCGTTCTTCATTAAAAAAACAACCAAAAATACAACAAAAGCCAGTGCCTTCCATCGCAGCAACTTACAGAGTTAATGACAATATTGTAAGCTTGAGAGCGACAACGAGGGTTGGTTGTGAGAGCGCCCTCGTGGGAATTCTATGACATTCGCAAGGGAGCCAATGCAAGGCCCAAGCATCAATGACTGCAAGACATCGTCATTGCAATAAAAAAGCTTAGGTACACCTGTCCTTGATCCTCACTCCCTTACCCGCCGTCGTGGCGTTCCATGCTTCAGCATTTTTTGTTGGGGAAGACAGGTCAATCCATCAACCCTGCAGAACTTCAAGATGGACAGACCACGGGTTGGCCCTCTCCCGCCCTGAGGGAGCGGGAACGCCCTTGCGAGATGATCTTTACTCCTCTTTGTGCGTGGGAGACGCAAGCATCGTCAGATACTCACTCCCCGCGAGCCAGTGGCCCCGTCGAACGGAGACTCAGCCTCTTTCTTTTTTCGTTCGGCCGAGTCCCACCAAACACACAAGGCGGTATCGAGTTTGAGATCATGACAGACATGGCCGAATCGTCCAACAAAGGCGGTGATGGGGGGTGGTAGCAGGGGTAGTGAGATGCAAGTCGTAAAACGATCCGGTATGTACGAAGTATCCATGGGTGTCAGAAATCACGGCGGGGATGAAAGACCGACCATTCACATCTCCTCACGACATCTTTGGACGATTCCCGATTCCGAATAAGAGCTGTGGGAGCCCCAGGCGCTTGCGAGATGCAACGTCTCCAGACGTTCCAACCCTCTGGTAGGGCAATTGGCGAGTCGACCGCCTTTGACTGGAGGTGAAGCGGTGGGTGGCACCGTGCAGCAGAATGGTGTGACGCTCCCGGGGGAGTGCGCGGGCGGCAGAATAGGAGACCAACACGTGTTTGTAAGGCGGTGATGGAGGAAACAGGCCATGGGGGAAAGAAGGCACGTTCAAACAATTGCCCGAAAAGGTGGGATGGGAATTGAGTTGATTGGCAATGGACGTATCAGCGATGAGAAGCCGTGCTGGTGGTGGCCGTGAATGGATTAGCGCTCATGGTTCTGGACAGAGCACCTACCAGTTTTATCGGTCAATATCTAGGTAGGTAGGTACTCCCGTGCCACCTGCCAACCTGCCTCTAGCTCTACCTACGATAAAGCAGGTTATCTAGCATCACCGCGGTGAAGATCAGTACCTACGGAGCACGGAGTCAACATACCTAACAGTATCCCTTCCATTGCCTTCGACTCCATAACATACTAGGTACCTCTTAGTATGCTGCTATGGAGCCTTCCATCTTCGATTCCATCTTTCCCGCCTCGTTGTGCGCTCCCGCCCCTTGGGTCAGCCGCTGATAGAAGCTCGTGAAGGAGGCTTCGGACCAGCGACAACGCTTCAACGCCACCCCCTCCCCCCTAACGAAAGATGGAAAAGAAGGAAAGAAAGAAAAAAGCTTCGAGGGCGAGAAACGAGCCCGCTAGCTGCGTCGGGTGCATCCCCGGGCTCCGGCGCGTCCTCCCACTGGACACGCTGTAAGATGGCACCCCTTCCCCCCCCTGTGCGTCAACTTCCATGTCCGCCTAACCCTTGCCCTGGGTCGCCCTGGTGCTGGGTCTGCCTGTAACGGCACCCGGCAGTGGTGTGTGTCTGTGTGTGCCAAACCCCCCCCCCAAAAAGCTCCCCAACAGAGAGGAGGCAGTGACTGAATACCTATACCTACCTCCCCTCTGCTCATCAACCTCCCGCCATCTTCTTTTCCCCGTTCTCTGTTCATCTAGATTCACTCTCCTTGTCCTTGTCCTTGTTTCTCGTCCTAGTTCATAGTTCTTGAGCGAGTCTACTTTGATCCTCTTTGTCCGTTCTGTACCTAATTCATTCCTCCTTCATCCTCCTCATCTTCTCCCTCCCCCTCCCACCCTTCGACCCCGAGACTCGTTCGAATCCTCAGACGATATCATCGCAAACGACGAAACCTAGCGCGCAGCTACACTGTTCATAACGGAATCATTGGCTCACCTTAAGCCTCCTTTTCCTATTTGCGCCTTTCAACATACAAACACCGAGACTGCGACCGATACCCAGTACCTACCAACCCTGCGCTGGCGCTTACCGGGCACCATCGTGCTTCGCCATCCCCCTCGCGATCGCCCGTTGGAGTCGCAGATGCCAAATGCCTTTGCGCCTTGCTATTAGCTTCATGCTTGCTTCGCCAGCTTCTTTGTGCTAAGACGAATTATGTGGCGGCGCACCTACCTCACTCTCATCCTCATCAGGCTGTGGTTTGCGTTGTCACCCAGCTATCTTCACCCTGACGAGAACTTCCAAGGCCCCGAGGTCATTGCCGGTGCGTCCTGTCTCTTTCTCGGCTCTCGCTCTTCGTCTAGGTTGCGGTGTTGGAGCGACGAGCCGATTTGCGACCCCTCCGTTTGCCTTGAACCTGGAACCTGGCAACGGAATGCGCTGCCCTCCCTCCTCTCAGTTCACAGTTACTGACTACGTTGCGTTTTCCAAACAGGGCAAATCTTTAGCTACCCCGTCCGACATACCTGGGAATTCACGAGCGAGAACCCGATCCGAAGCGTCTTTCCACTATGGCCCGTTTATGGTTTCCCCATGCTCCTGCTTCGATGGCTATGGATCGGTAATGGGCAGGATGGCGAGATCCCGCCTATCGCAGTGTTCTGGACTCTGCGCGTACTCATGTTCTTGATCAGCTTCGTCCTAGAGGACTGGGCACTACACGAATTGATCCAGTCCCCAAGACATCGCAGAGTTGCTGTCCTTTTGGTCGCCTCGTCCTATGTGACCTGGACATACCAAACACATACCTTTTCCAACTCGGTGGAAACGCTCGTTGTCGCATGGAGTCTCGTCTTGATCCAGCGACTCGCCGACTTGCGGGTTCGTCTGATTCCCGCCTCTGTTCCCGTCTCTCTCCGAATACAATCAGCTGACAAAAACCAATGTGCAGCAACGATCATGTGTTCTATCCGCCACTGTTCTTGGAATAGTCAGCGTCTTTGGAGTATTCAACCGAATTACTTTTCCCGCCTTCCTCTTCATCCCTGGGCTTCGCTTGCTCCCAGTCTTCTGGAAAAGGTCAGGCACCCCTGTCCCCTCTGCGGATTCTGCGGGAGGGCTCCAACTAACCGGTCGTAGGCCCGCCTCTCTTGTGGCCCTGGTTTTGGCTGCTGTTACGACTACGCTAATTGCCATCGCGCTGGACACCACATTCTATCTCCCCGGCCCTGTCAGCTGGGCCGACCTAATCCACAAACCCGTAATCACGCCCCTCAACAACTTCCTTTACAACTCGGCAACCGAGAACCTGGCCCAGCATGGCCTACACCCACGGTATCAGCATCTGGTCGCCAATCTGCCGTTGCTGCTGGGTCCAGCAACGCTACTACTAGTATGCAGGCCTGACCTCTCGTTGAGGCTTTACTCCGCCGTGTCGGGGCTCCTGGTCCTGTCGGCTTTCCAGCACCAGGAGGCGAGATTCCTCCTGCCGACTGTGCCGCTTCTCCTTTCGTCGATCCACATGCCCAGGAACCAAACCCTGTTCCGCATCTGGACGTCGTCATGGATCATTTTCAACCTGTTCTTTGGGGTGCTAATGGGAATCTATCACCAAGGAGGCGTCGTCCCAGGACAGGTCTTTTTAAGCCAACAACCAGACGCGACCCAGGCGATCTGGTGGAAGACATACACGCCCCCCGTCTGGCTTCTCAACGGGAAGAACGAGGTTCTTACAACCCGAGATGTGATGGGCATGAAGGGGGAGACGCTGATGGAGCAGCTATCACAACTCGCCACATGCGACACTCCGGCCGACAGGCGCAACCAGGAGTTTCTAAAGGAGAAGAACGGCACATACCTGATCGCACCCGCATCAGCGACGTGGCTTGACCCCTACCTCCCAAACAAGGGATTGGAGGGGCTACGGTTTAGGGAGGTCTGGCGTTACAGGAGGCATTTGAACCTGGATGATTTGGACTTTGGGGATGATGGCGTTTGGGGCACTCTGGCCAGAGTGGTTGGACGGCGAGGCTTGGTCGCCTGGAGAGTGACAAAGAGCTGTTCAAACTGAAGATGCAAACTGTTCGAACAGCTCACTTTTTACGTATATGAATAGAAAAGAAATAACTAATGACGATTTACTGTACAATCACTACTCCGTACTCAGTACACTGCTCTGACTTGACCTGACCTGACTAGCATACGTAGTGTTTTGCTTGTCGAGGCAGAATTCAACACCAACCAACCAGCCGACCCTTGCAGTTGAGCGTCTGTTGTTCATTCATCCCTCTCAACTCCTTTTTTTCCTTTCTTTTTTCCCCGTCTCCATTCAGGGAGACATGTCATGGTCCATCCTCCCATCCATCACTACTTGTCATTTCCCACCCCACCACCCTTTTCCATCACCCCCTTGCTCCCAACCCCGTTGTTAATGAACGGGCTTAATGAAGTCAATAAAAGAGCCCAAGACACTCAGCTCATTCAGTTCGCCTAGTGGGGGGGCTGGAAGCCAAGTAATTTCCAGAGCGGCTTCGGTGTCTTTCTCCAGGCGATCGCTCGTTGATCCTTGCATTTGCATCGATTTCTTCATACACAATTTCTCCAGGTTCTGGGTTGGCCCTCTGCTAGTCTAGCTCCCGTCGCAGAATGACATC
>JABFFI010001488.1:0-11745 GCA_013623725.1 Fusarium robinianum
GGGGGGATTGGGAGGAACAAGAATAGTTCCTGGCGTTGGTTCGGATGTTTTGAATGCTCCCGCCTGGCATGGCTTGGATTCTTTATTTGGATGTTGGTGGTTTCTTGTTTCGTCCTAACCAGACGGACAGACTTTCTTCAGGCCCAGGGCCAGAACCGTTGGTGACTTATTTGCTGGACACAAGAGCGTGATGGAGAGTCTCTATACGTGGATGACTAGACCTAGAGGCATGTAATCGTGTAATTGAGCACATCAAATCAATCTTGTGGACCTGAACCCTGTTGACACCCGTCTTGGCTAGAGGCTTGGTATACCGGGTTGGGGATGCCCCTGGTCCGTCTCCACGTGGGTGATGCCTTGGCGTCCATCCTGACGGATCGCTTCTTGGCATTTCTTGGAGTTGAGGCTCAACAGCTTGGTCACTCCTGTGCTGCTACATAGCAGATGATGGAGGATATCATCTGCTCTTACCATCGCCCTCTCTGGTAATCTCCCTTGGAATTTTTGGTACCTAGGTAGTTTGAGATGCTCTCAAACCTGAACAGTGATGGAAATATCGATGTGCCTGATGCTTCCCTCAGAAAACACTCGGGTACGATTTTCAAGGCCTCTCACAGGCTGGTCGCTTCGCCGTCTTCATTTGCTGGAAATTTATTGGCTAGCTCTTTTCCCATCACCGTGCCCAGGCACCAGCACCTCCAACCAGTCCTATCAGCAGCCATGCAGCGCCCATAGTGTTATAGACCTCGAGAAGCAATACACCAGCACCGTCACGAGGGTTTTGGGACTCGGGAAGTGGTCTAGCGGTCTAACTGCGAGGCCGCCTTCCGCAGTTCGTGTTTACCGAGGACTGATGGGGGATGTAGGAAGCGGTGCCAGGGTGATACGCCGTGTCACTGGATCGTGGATATATCCTTTTTTTGGAGGCAGTTTTTGCAAGTGAATCTGATTGTGGTTTTTATTTTTTGGTAATTTTTTGAGGGGTGGAAGGGTGTTGTTTTGGGGGGTTTTGGAGATTGGAATGCGGTGCTGTTGTGCGGTTCGAACCTGGGATGAGGCTATCGCGATGTTTTTGGAAGGGCGCGGATACGTACCGATGTACATACCTTTTCTGCGCTGGAACCAGCTTCCAATCTAATCGATTCCCAATCTTTCCTTCAGATAAGGACTCCGGCGATTCGGCGCAAGTAGAGCCGCATATCCAAGATCTCATCTATGATTGATATCATGATGTGCAGCGATGCATCCCCCAAGGTGCGGTATGTGGTGACTCAGTTCGACGAGACCAAAAATCTCTTGTTTTCGTGATTATATTGCTCTTATTTTATCAATGAGGCATAAATTTCTCTGCTTGAGATGTCTTGATGGGAAATTGTACTGGAGTTCGGTGCTGGATGAAGAGGTGAGGTTGGATTTGACCGGGGGCAGAGTCGGGATTCGGCTCCGAGACGGCCCCACAACCAAAGATCCCGGTTCATGCTGCATGTCAACCGTTGAGATAGCCTTCTTCTTGGCGGTAGTCTATTCGTGTTCCTGCTGCTGATGGCGGGATGTTCGTTCATCGTGGGCTTTAATCCAGAGGCGAGCTGGGTGTCATGGCAGCTGGTACTGATATCGGTGACACAACGCAGTCCAGATTCCAATCTCAACCACATTACCCATCAGATCACTAGAGTTGGAGTGTTTCTTCAAATGTCTGTACTTGAAGAATATAAACTGAAATTGGACGTAGTCGGCACGCATGGGGTGAGAGCGAGAGAAAGTGGTGGAATCACCAGGCTGGCTTCAGTGTTGAGAATATGACAGGAGGCAGACAAACTAGGTTCCTACCCAACTCCAGCGTCACTTGAGACAGATACAGATGGAGTTATTTCATGTCAATAAAGTACCGATGCTGAGGCTTAGGGCTCGCCGTCATAGCCGTTGTGGGAAGAAGAAAGTTGTCTACGGTGAAGCATGGATGTTGAAACTCGGCATTTGCAACGGGCGTCACTTGTAAGTCGAGATGTCTGTGGACACTTGATGGCAACTCATTATTTCGTTACAACAGGGACTAACCACAACCAATGTTTCACGTCTCCCACGATTCCTCGTGTCATGGACTTTCGGCCCAGTCACAAATACTACGTACACATCCACCAATCTCGACACCCAGCCAACCTGATGACCTCGTGGACCAGGCTGTGCTGCTTCCTATCGAGACCATTACCTAACAGTTTGCTCCTCCCCCAGTCCCTTGACAATCGCCACGCCTCTTCTCCAGGAACCCGATGCGCCAAGATCTGGGGGATCTGGAGACCTTGAAGATGCAGGAACTGCAGCTGGGGCCTGTTCTGTGCATCATGTCAGGTACGAAAGAGCCGCATCTTGAAGGTTCGTCATGGTGGTTGTCGAGGTGAACGGGGAAGAGGGGCGGCGACGGAGTGGAATGGGAAGGGAAGACCAGGAGTCGTGCGAAACTGGACTGAAGCTTGTTCACTGTGAGTGACTGACTACCTAGGAAACTGATCAATTCTACCAAAACAAGAAAAGGAGTTGTCGGCTCAATCCTCGACTCTCATCTCAAAGGATGGAATTTCGCAAGAAGCGAAATGGGAAAGGAGAGCTTGGACGTTAGTTGAGCGGGAGGAGCCGCCCCCGCTTTACATAGCTCAGAGTAACGTCGAGGAAGGAAGGGATGGAAGGAAGGATGGAAGGGATGAAAGACAAGGAGGGCAAGCACGACTGTCACTTGCCTGCCAACAACCCAATTCGCTTTCCATTGTTGACTTCTTCCTTTGGCATCACTTTCAGACCTCTCTCATCATCATCACCATCACCAACAGCCCACGATCTTTGTTTCCATCGTCTTCCTTTGCCATCTGTCCTCCTCATCGCAGTCCCCCCGTTTACCGCCGTGAAAAACTAGCATGCGCATGCATCTCTCAAACAGACCCATCGAAAAGCGCCATTTTCTAAATGCATCCACAAGCACGAGGGAGCTTGTCTCAATGACGACGACAGCTCGACATCACAAGGTCATCCGTGCTCGTCCTCCATGATCCAATACTCCAGGCACGTCTACGTCCCCCCCAGAGCTTTCCCTCAGGCATTGTTGCGGCTAATCCCAATAGCGTCGTGGATCCTCAAACCCTGTCCAGAGCAGCGCGGCCCACAAAGAAGCTCCCTCCGTCCAATAACCATGTCGCCCTCCTTGCACCAAGGGACTCGGCAGAGCACTAGACCTCGCTTCTGGGTTTCTATGGGGTAATTTTTACATACAATAAACTAGGGGACCCAAGGACTTGGCGCAAGTCTGGAGCCGCGTGACAGCGCCATTTCTTTCGACCAGAGACAGGCTTGAAAAAAACAGCACATCACACGGGCAACTCAACTGCCGTTAACTGCAAAGCGTCCAAGAACCAGAGCAACACACGCCTCCATCTCGATCACCCCTTCGAATCACACTGTCCCAACCCTGTCCATCACACGCCGTGGTCACCGTGCGGGTAGCACCACTTTCATCCCTTGTTGCGAGTTGCAAAACTTGCAAGTCTCCATCGACAAGCACGAGCCAAGGATCCATAACGGCATGACAACGATGGGTCCCAACCAACGGACCAACGCGCAAAAAACGCGGGGGAAGAAAGGAAGCAAAAAGAGGAGCTCCAAATTGGGCAACGATGTCATGGCGACAAGCCATTTGTGGAGAGAGGGGACCAAGACGCCTTTCTGTCCGTCGGCTGACTTGTGTCACTTCGATGTCCCTCCTTTTAGGGTCGTGGCAGCCTACCTTGGGCGATCGAGGTATAACTACCAACCGGGCCGTCATGACAACTTAGTTTCGCCTCCTGAGACACTACTCACAACTCATCCACCACAAGAGCCCCCTCCATCTTCTTCCTCCAGAACAACTTCTTGATTGATCATTGATCTCTCTTCAACACCTCCAACACCTTCCTCCTGTTGCTCACAAAAAGCAATTGCTCTCAAGACCCAATCAACCAACCACAACTATCCACAAACACACTACTTCTCACCTCTCTCTCCCACTTACACCATCACAATGCCCAACTACACTGTCACCGAGCCTTCCCCCTCCACCACCACCTACCTCCGCTCCGGCCGTGGTGGTGCTGGCAACGTCGTCCGCGTCTCCAGCTCTCAGAAGGCTTCCAACTCCCACCCCATTTCTGCCACCGTCGCCCCGCGCCGTTTCTTCAGCGGCATCGGCGGAGCTGGCAACGCCCACGAGGCCAGCGAGCGCCCGGCCATCTGCCTCGATGAGGAGTACGACCGCATCGCCGCCCGTGACCAGGTTTCTGCCGGTCACTGTGGCATTGGTGGCGCTGGAAACGTCTACCGCCGCAAGGGCAGTGATGCCAGCTCTGACACCAGCGATGCGAGCTCCGCCAGCTCCAAGACCAACCTGTGGTCTCGCGTGAGCGGCACCTTCACCCGGCAATAGAACCCCATGAACGGCAACTATGAAAGGACACGACACATCATGTATCTGTCTCACAGATCATGACGAGCAAAAAGAAAAAAAACCGAAAATGGGGCGACGACAGGACGAGCGGATGACGACCACCTTTTAATTCTTCTTTCTATCCATGACTTATACGACATCATCATCATCACCATCACCTAAGTAGCGAACGGCGTTCTTGGAAATACCAAATTTGGGCGGGACCTCAGAGCAAATGGAAAAACCTGGATCTTTTGTCCGGTTTCGGCGCGAACACAATCTTTGATGGCGATGAGACGGATTGGGGCGATATGAACTGCCCCGTTCCTATCCCACTATCTCGATGTTAGGGCGTTTGTTTCTGGTGAAGCTTTTATACCCCCCGAGTACACAGATAGATATATCTACTTTGAATACAAATAAAGTAGAAATGACTTCTTGTCACTTCGGAACCATTCATTTCTTGTCCATATCTCCTTGTGATGTCCATTACTTTTCGTACTATGTGCTTGCTGACGTGTACTTTGACAATACTTGACCGGATATTCAGAGCTCTTCCCAACCAGCTGCTTCAGCTCAACCTACTGACGTGTACTAGGTAATTCATCAATCCTCCCCTCGACCGAGAAGTATGTCCCCGGGCCACACATCATGCACTGGGCACCCTTGCAGCACAACAACCCCAAATCGACACATGCAGTTGCTCATGGTGTCATGTTTCGAAGCCCTGTCACATTTCTCCGCACTCCCCAGACCCTACTAACCAGGGATCTTCAAACACCTCCTCAGCCGTTGGAGTTGCGCCGAGGTTCTTCAAAATTTCACCAATTCCCAGGGGCCAAGCGTGTTTAACACATCAGGGTATCATTAGACTTCCTCTATCTGACAAGGGGTGCGCACGCTATCTACAACCGCTTCGTGTGGTCATTTTTCTTTCCCTTTTTTTTATTCCCTTTCTCTACTGTGCGCCTGCTCGCTTTTTTGCATGAAGGAAACAGAACTCGACTCTGTGGCAAGTCTAGAACTCCCCCTTTGTTGCGTACCAGGCTAGTCCGTCTATTGGGAAGGGGGGGAGACATTCCTCTTGACAAAGGGACGAAGGTGGGGAGGAAGAGGAAACGGGGGGCGCGGAAGCGGTAGCGGTAGCGGAGTAGGGGGTGGGAGAAGGGGTGGGAAGAGCTTTCGACGTCAAACGCGGGTCATGTATCATCATTGCGTCGAGGGGAGGATGAGTTCGAAGGGGGGTGGTGGTTGAGAAGTCGAAGTATGACCCGGGGAGGGGTTGGCTTCGTCGTCGTCGGTGTTGTTGTTGTTGTTTGGTCTACAATCAGGAAGATGTGGACTTGGCGGGAGGGGAAGAGAAGGTGTATGGTACGGTTATGTGAACTTGGTGTGGATGATGTCGGGGTTCTCGTGCCAGTCGTCGATGCTCACCCACATCTATCACCGATCAGTACGTACATCTTGACAGAACCTGAATATTGAGGATGGACAGCACACATACCTTTCGGAACGTACTCAGGCCAGCTAAAATGCTGCCTCCGATCCAAGTCGAGTACTTGCGCTCAGGCGGCGCAAAGATCTTTATCCTCATGTCCTTGACAGCCAGCCTCTGTAGCTCGGTGAGGAGACGGTCGCCGAAGCCCTTCGTCAGGGTGCTGCCTCCGGAGAGAACGATGTTGCTGTACAGCGACTTGCGCAGGTCCAGGTCGGTCCGGTTAATGGCGTCGACGACGATCTGGTGGACACCGGGGTATTCGAGTCCAATGATCTCGGGGTCGAACAGGATTTCGGGGGCCCTGAAGCGCTCGGCACCGATCTAAGACACGAGAGTGTAAGTCCTTGCACATGGAGGGGAAATGGGCACGGATGAAGTAACTCACCTTGAGCTTGTGGCCGTCGGGGAGCACGTATTCTGCAAACTTGCTCTCGTTGGGCTTCACGCCAGCCCAATCCCGTTCCTCTTTCTTCGGGTCGTGGGCGACATATGAGACACTTTCCTTGATCAACCTCACTACTTCCTTCTCCGCACTTGTATGGAAGACATATCCGCTCTTTCGGAGGAGTGTTTGCAGATACTCGGTGACGTCTCGTCCGGCGACGTCAATTCGGCGGATACTGCTGGGCATGGCGAAACCCTCGTAAACGGGCACGGCGTGTGAGACACCGTCACCCGAGTCGAGCACAATACCGGTAGTTCGGCCGCTTGCGTATAGTGATAATACGGCCTGGATAGACGTGTGAAGTGCAGGGACGTTGAAGGTCTCGAATAGGATCTGGGCGGCGGTGTCGCGGTTGCTGCGGGGGTTCAAAGGAGGTTCCGTCAAGAGAACTGGGTGCTTTCCTAAGAGTCAGCATCAAGGAAGACCCAGTTGAATGCCGGGCGAGGCGACGCACCTCTTCACTTAGAGTCTTCAGCCCTTCCCCGTAAACATACTCCCAGATCCTCTCCATATCATCCCAATCAGTGACGATGCCATGCTCCAGAGGATACCGGATCTTGAGCAAACCCCGCAACTCCGTGGCCGCCTTTTGTCCTATAAACACCTCGCCCTCTAGCGCACCTGCGAGCACTCTCAGATGCTTCGGTCGGCCTACCCATGATGGGAAGAAGCACTTGGGGAGGTCGTCGCCCGCGAAACCGGCTCGGATGGTTCCAGATCCGTTGTCGAGGACTATCGGCGCATTGTGAAGAGATTCAGCCATGGTCGCAATCGGTCTCAGTTTCGATACGCAGTTCGTCGTCGTGTTGTTCTACTCGTCGTTTCGCATATATCGTCTCAATCGCGTTTACCGCCCTTCCACCATTGACGGGTGCCCGTCCCTCAGAGCTTCCCTAGCGTCTCACAAAGAAAGCTCACAGCATGTGGCAACGGCGAACGTCTCTCGGGAAAATGCTAGCAGAATCGTAAACTTCAGGGCCTCTTTGAGCTCTTCGAATCCATAAAAATCGTGAAAAGGTGCCGGATAGTGGTCGATACTGTTCTCCCGATTCCAGGGAATGCCCCAGCTACAAGTGCCCTTTGTTTGCTATATGCCAGCTTCAGGAGGCGTGGCGGTTGCGTCACGTGATTTTAGGTACCCCCTTTCACGCCTCAGGCAAGGATGACAAGATTGACTCCCCTACCTAAAGTGCTTCGCGTGCAGGCGCGTCTCCTCTCTCACCGACCGCGTCACCGACGTGCCATCATTTCCTGGCGCAACTTCAACACCAGCAAAGGGCCTTTCGAAGATCTCCAACAAGGCCGCTGCAAACGTTCGATTAGTTCCGCGGTTTTCTGTCCCTCAATGCATACTCGGAGCATTTCATCAATTAGCTGACCCTCGATTGACTCGATCCACGGCCGAACCTCCCCCTGCGTATGATTCCAGAATATCTTCATCCTAACCGCCGAGATGGTCAAGGCTACACCGGTCGCCCCCGGGCCTGGCGTATACAGCGCCGTATACAGTGGAGTAAGTCTACCCGTTTTTTGCACTTGGGCCTATGCATTTTCCAATGAAAACCGTGATGAGATGCTGCTGGCGGTTTCTTGTGACGGTGTTCAGGGGTATTCGATTTCTTCAATTTGCAGTGCCAGTTGTATCATCACCGAGCCCCACTCAGGCCCAGGTTTTTGGAACCTCATACTGACTCGTTTTGCATTCGCTAGATACCTGTGTATGAACTCCAATTCGGTGCGGATATGAAAGAGCATGTTATGCGACGGAGACATGACAACTGGATCAACGCAACACACATCTTGAAAGCTGCCGGCTTCGATAAACCAGCCCGAACTCGAATCCTTGAGCGAGATGTACAAAAGGACGTTCATGAAAAGATTCAAGGCGGTTATGGAAAATACCAGGGTTGGTTCTAGCCCCGCTGGCGTACATATGCCATGAGATCTAACGCTTCTTGATAAGGCACCTGGATTCCCCTCGAGAGCGGACAAGCATTGGCAGAGCGTCATAGCGTCATTGATCGAATAAGACCTATCTTCGAGTTCGTGGCAGGCGCTGAGAGTCCGCCACCAGCTCCTCGACATACAAGTAAACCAAAGGGAACAAAGGCACGGCCTGCACCTCCAAAATGGAACAGTATGTCAGCCGCCGGCGTTGTCCCGACATTCACTGACATGGCGCAGACCCTCCTCCTCCTCCTCCTCCTCCCCCCGTCGTTCAGGAAGAGGTGGTGGACACCATGATGGCGGACGATGGGATACCAGACAATATCACGGTGGCATCAGTATCATACATGGCTGAGGACGACCGTTTCGACATGCCCCATCTAACAAACGCACAGAAGAAACGGAGAAGGGAAGACCATGCGAACGATCTCGCAGAGCAGCAGCACGCCCTGTACGGCGACGAACTCCTCGACTATTTTCTACTCTCCAAGACAGAGCAACCAGCAGTGAAGCCGGACCCTCCGCCCAATTTCCAACCCAACTGGCCCATCGATGCGGAGGAACACACAGCCCTGCACTGGGCCTCTGCAATGGGCGACGTGGATGTGGTAAAGCAACTGAGAAGGTTCAACGCTTCTCCTTCTGTGAAGAACATCCGAGGCGAAACCCCGTTTATGCATTCCGTCAATTTCACAAACTGCTACGAAAAGCAGACGTTCCCTGTCGTGATGAAGGAGCTGTTTGAGACGTTCGACTTGCGGGATACCATGGGCTGCACAGTGATCCACCACGCCGCCGTCATGAAGAATGGTCGAGTGTTCAACTCATCGTGTTCACGATACTATTTGGACAATATCTTGAACAAGCTCCAAGAGACATTAGACCCGAGTGCGTTCCAGCAACTACTAGATGTCCAGGACAACGAAGGGAATACAGCTCTTCATCTTGCCGCTCATCGAAATGCTAGAAAATGTATTCGGGCACTTCTGGGGCGGAATGCCTCGACGGATATCACAAATCACGATGGGATAAGGGCGGAGGATCTAATTTTGGACCTGAACGCAACGAAGAAGGATCGTGGACCCCAAAGGTCTTCCTCACCTTTTGCCCCGGAGTCTCAACGGCACGCTGCATTTCGGGACGCGCTTGCGGAGAAGACGAGCCGAAAACCTGCGTCGTCATTCCAATCCTTAGCTGCGAACACAGTGCAGTCGCGAATCTCGCCCCTAATCATGGAGAAGTTCCAGGACCTGGCAAAGAGCTACGAAGAGGAATGGCGTGAGAAGGACGTGGCGGAGACGGAGGCTCGACGTATCCTATCCAACACGCAGGCAGACCTCAACATCGTCCGGCAACAGATAGCAGAGGTTGAAGCGCAGTTAGAGCCGGATGAAGTCGCGTCGAAGATAATGAACGAGGCGAATTTGGCCAAGCATCAGGTGCTCTCGCTCATCACGAATCAGAACCGGTTACACGTCCAGCAGTCCGTCGACAACAACCTGGCCCGGATGAACGGCGACGGGGGTGTGCAGGAGGATTCATACGAAGAACGGCTGAGTCTAGCACGGCAGCTCAGCCAGATGCTCGCGGAGCAGAGACAAGCTGAAATAGATTACGTGGAGGCGCTGAGCATGGTGGGCACGGGCGACAAGATCGACAAGTACAGGAAGCTGCTGAAGCGCTGCTTAGACTCCAAGGACGGTGAGAGCTTGGATTCCAACCTGGACAGTCTGATCGAGATGATGGAGGAGGAGCGGGATGTACATGGGATGGACGGGGTGATGGAGACTGAGCCAATGGAGCTCGCAGTTGGGATATGACGGCTCTTATTGGACCGTGTCAGTTGCAGGATCTCTCGTTTGTTATATCTTGGAGCGAATTAAGCATGGCTATTGGGGGAGGTAGCGATGGGACATTTAGGTGGTAGACTACTATGCGTACCGGGGATTGGTGTATCGACATGGCGCAGAACGAACCTGAGCGCAGAGCAGGCAACTGTCTTACGAATAAATTCTTTGCTGTTTACGTCTCACACTTGATTAGGACCGAAGAGAGCCGAACCACTCAATTGACAGCATCACCACCCGCTATGTGATGTCAGCTCGCATTGGACAGCCTCTCGTGGAACGGACTAGGCCTTGGCGGGCGACGGACCACTCTGGGGAGAGAGAGACTGAGAAAAAAAAAATACCCAAGGTCATGTGGTGGTGGGTTGCCGCGAAAGGACCGGATGTTTGAGGGGATGAGATAGTCGCGACGCTATTCACAGGGGGGTGGGAGGAGAAAGACAGGGATGTTTTGGCGCGCGGGCGGTTAGACGACTCAAGTCAGCCAGCCGCGCTGCCTCACGCGTGTCCTATCTTGGTGTTGGGTTGTGAGACATTCAGGTGAGAGTGAGAGTGAGAGAGGGCTGTCGAAAAATGAATACCGGTAGGGGAAAGAGATTCGTCGGAGGCGTCATCGCTGGCAGAGGGATTTGTTTTCGCAAAAAAAATATGTCCAAGTTGGGATGAAGCGAGACAATAAATGCAAGCCCCGCGGTTGCAATATCGGAAGTTTAAAATCAGCCCTATGGGGGGGGGGTACGTACATTGTTGTGTGTGCCCGTTGACTGACTGCCGACCACAACTGAAAGCGACAGATCTCTCATCACCACCAACATGGCGCAAAAAAAAACCAAGGCATTGAAAATGCAAAAAGATAACCCCACAACTTAATGAGTTGATGTTACTGCGTGATCTGGGAATCGAACCCAGGGCTCCCCGACGTTGCACGAATGGCAACGGAGAATTTTACCACTAAACCAATCACGCTGGAAAGATGTGGGAATGCGTAATCTGGGAATCGAACCCAGGGCTCCCCNNAGAATTTTACCACTAAACCAATTACGCTTGTTGAAGGCTGTTGAACTACTGGGGTATATGAGGCATGACGCATTGATGGTGGTGGTTGAATCCAATTGGTCGAAAAAGTCTGGCTTAGGGTAGTTGTGAACGGTGAAGGCTGAAGGCTGAAGAGAAGGTGAGTTAGGATTATGGAGCTGCTTGGGTTGCGCCAACTACGATAAGAAAATTCTACGGGATGTTTCGCCACTGGACTAGCACTCCGTACTATTAGACAGTTTGTCCAGGGTATGGAACGGCTGAAAGGCTTGGCCGTCACTTTCAATGCCCTGAAGTTGGTTCTTCAGCCAAGACCAAGACAACGGCTGAAATCTCTCCTTCAACCCCCTGTCTCGCACCTCCACCAACAACTCAATGACGTAGCGGGCTGCAGACAAGAAAAGAGAAGACTCTCAAGGCCAACACTAGGACATCACAAACACCCAAGCTGGAGGTTCCTATACGGGAGTAGTTCCGCACGTTGGGGTCCAAAGACTTGTCATGAGGCTGGCTGGCTGGCTGGCTG
>JABFFI010001495.1:0-16122 GCA_013623725.1 Fusarium robinianum
GTTTCTAAAGAGCACATAATTTTTTCATAGAATTCACTGGCCTATCCAAGTGGCTTCCTGACAAAGACCGGATATGTTTCAACTGTGCACCCTTAGGGTATTGTCCAAGTGATCGATACCCTTGGGTAGACATGCATCCTCGATTGCACCTTTGACCTCACTCTCCTCCAAACACAAACACAACCCTACCCTTCCCCCTCCCCTCCCTCCCCCAAACCTTCTCAACATCCTCCATCCTCACCTCCTCCACCATCTCCCTCCCCTCACCCACCAAAACCCCCAACATTCCCTTCATCTCCCCCCCCAACTCCCTCACATCCCAAGCCCCAGGCCCTGCCCCCCTCACCGAAACATCTCTCCTCCTCAACCCCCCCGCTGGGATCACCGCCTCCTCGCCCGCCATGGACCCAATACCAACCCACGTCACGGGCCCCGTAGCACCCCGCGTGCTCCGGCTCGTTAGGAATGCCGCCGGCCAGGGCCCGTAGAGGTAGTCTAGCACCACGTCGGCGTCGGCGCCGGGGGCGAAGTCTGTCTCGGAGGGAGGGTCGCGGAGGACGATGGTCGAGTCGAGGGGGAGAGAGGAGAGCGCGGATTCGTTGCGGGCAGCGCCGACGACGTGGGTTGCGCCGAGGAGACGGGAGACTTTGATGGCGATTTTACCGCTTGCGCTCGTGGCGCCTAAGATGAGGACCTTCCACTCTCGTCCTTCCTTGCCCGTCCTATCCCGGAGGAAGTCCACACGCTTCCGAAGGCCCATCCAGCTGCTCATGACGGGATTCATAAGCGCTGCAGCGGTGACCACGTCCACCCCTTCTGGAATCTCGGCAACATCACTAGCAGGTACGTTGATGATCTCGGCAAAAGTACCAGGCCCGCTCGCAAGGGTGCCAAAGTAGACCTTCTTCCCGGTCGCGACGTTGATGCCCACGCCGTCAACGCCAGGCACATGGGGGAGGGGACCTGAGGTGTAGTGTTTGCCTGAGGCCCGGGAGCGGACGACTTGGTGAAGCCCAGTTGCGAGGACCCGGATCTGGACAGTCGAGTCGTCAATGGGGGTGGCGGGAGGGAGAACGTTCACGAGTTTGGGGGGAGAGCCCCATTCTGTGACTTGGGCGGAGAGCATGCTCATGTCTGGTGGCGTTCAGGTCAAGATGCTATGAATGTATGGTGAGTTTGTGAAGTGATGAGAAAGCTGAGGATGAAGTTGACAAACCATGAGGAGACATCGCGGCGTCTTATAACCCAACCCCCCTTCTCTTCGGTCCCGAATCATGTCTCAACTTCCATCCCATTATCTACTCAGCCGCACCTTTTCGTCACCTCGTTGAGCCTATGCGATACCTCCATCACGCACTCGCGTATGTCCTCATTCACTGCTAGCCAATTGGCCTCGCTCTTGATGCTGAGTCTTGCTTATCAACCCGGTTAGCGGCACCAACCGCTCCATGTTCAACGCCCCGAACAAGTAATCCTGACGGCAAGTCGGCATCATCCCCACCCCGCCCCAAACCCGCCCGTACAGATGGATGGGGACGGGGGATGGGGATGGGGGATGGGGGATGGGAATAGCGGGATTTAGCTAGGCAGTTGCTGCAATCGGCGTGGCCGCGGCCAGCCAGGAGCTTGTCTCCCCAGTGGTGTTGACATTGTGGAGATGACATTGTGCTTGAGGGAGGTACTCCCCGATGTCCTTTCGATTCAGATTTAGATTCAGATGTCTTGAGCTTTTGCGCTGTCGGGATAGGACGGCACACGAACACAGATATCAACTCGGTGAGATCCAGGCCTTGTACCTACTACTCGTACTAGAACCCATGAATCCCGTGTCTCATTCCAGACACAGCCCTTCAAGTCTCTCCGTAGATGGGAATGGCGTCGCTAACTCACGGCAGCAGCCGCCTCGGCAGGCCAGATCGATCAAGAGCTTCGCTTCCCCGTTTGCCAAGAACTGGCACCGACAATTTCAAGCGACAGGACTGAGCTGCGGGCTCGATCCCTCGAATGATTGAGCTCATCCAGGTCACCACAAGAATCGATCGTCCGTCCGGCATGTCCGAGCCCAGCAGGGGGGTCAGAGCGAACGGCACAGCGGCTGTGACATGCTCAATCGCTGAACCAGTGAACGAGCTGGGTGGCGTTTTTCCCATGTCAAAGCGACGGCCCTCACATTTCTCGAGAGTGACATGCTGTCTCAAACTGCTCCCCGCATCTGGACGCCGGGTAAGATAACGGGATCTCGAAGGCGGACACTTGGTGTGTCAAAGCTGTTCTTGGTGCTCTGTGACAATGGAATCTGGGAACACTGGCTTCATCCCTGGCGCCTTGAAGTCTACATTCAATGTCAGTGTAAGCAATTTATCATCGGCCTTGACGGGCCACCACCATGGTGATTGGGAAAGAAATGACAAGACATAAAGGAAAATATTTATCGATGTTACAAATCATCAGATCATCAGTACTCATCTAGTGTCGACAGAGTTACTGGAGAATGGAATTGACGAAGAGTCCCCAACTGTACGATAACCCAAACTTGACAAAGAGACATATAGTCAGCTCTATTAATCGACCCATATTGACCCTCTCCAACTGTCACTTGAAGCCTCGGAAAGACCGGACGGATGTCTCCTCTCGCCATTCCTCAGCCTGTCTGACATTTCATGCGCCCTCCCATCCACATCACCTCGTGCAAAGCCGCGTGAAACCCCGCAAATCTTTCACTCTTCTCCCGACAAGTCAGAACTCAAACGATAGAGCCTGTGACTATACCCTCCTCCCACAAATCAGAGTTCCCTTTCGATCGCGAAGCTCTCCGTCAACTACCTACCACGTGTAATAGAACACGTGGGCCATCTCAAATCTTCTCTTACCTCGACACCACATCCTGCTCTCACACCAACTCTCAGTAAGATGGTTTTCAAAGAGGTGGTTACCCTGTATTTCGACGAAGCCCCTTACTGCTAGACACGAACTGTAGTCTTGGAGGATCAACATGTAGAAAAATATAGTTCCGAACAAGGGCTGGATCTTACCCCTATGTCTCCTTCTGAACCTCCAGTTATCTCCCCATACCATGCCAACAGCCGACCAAGCATGTTCCCAGTTCTCCCCCTTTCTGCAGACTTTCATTAGGTCTTTCTTTTAGGACCACATCCAGTTTTCCCAAAGAGCCTTGATCATTTGGGGAATCACACGACTTGGGGCCCACGGGCTTTTCCGAAAAGTTGCACTGGAGATGCCGCTTTCTGGCTTATTTATATCAAGATACGTGGATAATCCTCCCTGACCTACGGGTCATTCTTTTGAGCATAATGGCAAAATAGCACATCACCCAGGCACAATAGAGACATCTTGGCTTTCTGGCTGGTGATATTCTCTGATCTTGGCTCTGAATCGGAACTCCAGAAGCAGCAGTTTCACAATTCTTCTCAGAATATTTCCAATCAAGAAAAAAAGTTCACATCGAATGTAATAGAAACCATGGAGGATTACTGCTCTTCTAGGCCAATAGACACAGAGGCTCCTTTTCCCTTCATGTTGAGCGCAGCTCCTCGAACTACCAAATGTCAAAGAGTGATGCTGAGGAAACATCAAGTGGGAAGGGAATATTTCATTACAACACCTAGGGTTACATAGATAAAGGGAAGATTAGAGACTGCGTAAAAACAGATTCACGTCATCAATCTTCACTTTCTTCTCTTTCTCGGCTTGTGTTGTTGTTTAGAGAAGAGAATAATCAAAGGGATCGCTGATCAAGGCAGCCTCAAAGCCGGTTCCAAACCAAGGCCAATAACGCGCAACTCTTGTCTCCCCCACGGAGGTCGGATTGACAGGCTGAAATAGGGGGGTTTCCCATGTTTCTAAACGGCCAGGGATCTGTTGGCGCGTGCATGCAGGGGCTGGGCGCTTATCCAGCCCGCCCACAAGAGCATCACCAGTTGCATTGAAACTGGCTGGATGGGTGTTTCCAAAGACTAACCGCTAGTCTATATTTAATGCTCTGAAACATAATCCAAAGGCCACAAAATTTCCGTCGAGGAAAGTATCCGGAAGGGTCGAACAACCCTGTCGTCGCCAAGATATCACGAAACGCAACTAACATCAGCAAGCCTGTAGAGCCCTGCAAATCCATCCCCAGCTGAGCTCACAACGCTGTTCAAACACTGAAACCCCATGCACCTGAGTTCAGTCACGGCATGTCCCCGATACCTATATGTACACCCCTAATTTCTCAGACCAGTTGTCCTTGGAAAGTCTCCATCTCCCCCTCTCAACTTCCTACTCAGCATTACCAACATGGACATTTCACTAGACTCAGATACCCTAGACGAGCTCAACACCACCGAGGCCAGGGCGCTCCACGACATCAGCGACAGCCTGAGCGCATGTGGTGTCGGCAAAATTGTCAATCTCCCTCAGATCATTGTCGTGGGAGAGCAATCCGCAGGCAAGTCTTCGGTTCTCGAGGCCATCTCCCGCGTTCGCTTTCCCGTGGAAGAAGGCATCTGTACCCGCTTCGCCACAGAATTGGTCCTTCGTCAGTCCAACGAGACACGCGTCGATGTCAGCGTCAAGTTCGCCGACCCGTCCAAGACGGCTCATTCTTTCCAACGCACTGGTTTCAAGGAGACCGACCTCCCGGACATCATCAAAGAAGCCACGGACTGCATGGGGCTCAGTCGAGCCGGCAAGGATTTCTCCAAGGATGTCTTGCGACTCGCCATCTCGGGCCCGGGTCTCTGCCCGTTGACCTTGGTTGATCTCCCGGGTCTTTTCCAAACCTCAACCGAGACGCAGACCATGAGCGGCAAGGAAACGGTTGATGAGCTCGTGAGGAGCTACATGAAGCAGAAGAAAAGTATTATCCTTGCAGTCGTCACGGCGAACAACCAGCTCGCCAACCATGTGGTTCTCCGTGAGGTGAACGAGCATGACCCGGTCAAGGAACGAACCATCGGAGTCATCACCAAGCCCGACCTTACCGAAAGGGATTCGTTTCACGAAGAGAGCTACATCAGGGTGGCCAGGAATCAGGAGACCGCGAACAAGATGAAGCTCGGTTGGCACGTCCTTCGCAACAGAGCTGCCAAGGAGAAGGAAACGAGCCTGCAGGATCGAGACAAGAACGAGGAACTGTTTTTCAAGTCTGGTGCCTGGTCAGCCATCCCATCAGTAGACCGAGGGATCGCAAGTCTCCGCAAGAAGCTCAGCAGGGTTCTCTATGATCACATCCGCCACAGTCTCCCAGGCGTGATCGAGGACATAGAGGGACAGCTCAGAGATCGACAGGAAGAGCTCGACCGATTAGGGAAGTCGAGATCTAGCTCCGAAGACAAGAGGTCATTCTTGCTCGGAATCGCTGGTGAATTCCAGCGGCTTGCTCGAGATGGCATCTACGGACGCTACAACGACCCATTCTTTGGAAGTCTGAATGACGAAGACCGCAAGCTGCGTGCTCAGTTGCGCAACTTCAACCGAGCCTTTGACCATATTCTTTCGACCAGGGGATCGAAGCAAGTAATAATGAAGGAAGACAAGGCTGCGCCTCAAGATGAGCCTATCCCTGAGCACCTGGAGAGGTTCGTTGAGAGATACACAATTGACCTGCCAGAGCCCGACTATATCACTCTGGAAGAAATCAACGCTCAGCTTCGACAACAGGCCTCAATAAACCAAGGTCACGAATTCCCAGGACTTCCCAACCAAGACCTCGCCATCCAGCTTTTCCAGGAGCAGTCCGAGCCATGGAAGAAAATCAGCAAGTTCCACATAAACCACGTCACTCTCATCACAAAGGCCTTCGTCGACGAAGTTTTCAAGCACGTCAGTGGTCCCCTGAGCACGAACCGAGCAACCGAGGCCATCCTAGCGACGTGTGTGGACCCTTGGTTCGCCGAGAAGGAGGAAAGGCTGCAGGAGAAGCTCGAAGAGCTGCTGAGGCCCTACTCCCGAGGCTATGCACTTCCTCTGGACGCTGTTTTCCATCGAGCGCTGTCTAAGCGGTACACGGATCACCTCGCAAACCGACTCTGCGAGGCTCTGGCAGAGAACAATCCAGAACTCTTTGATGGAGAATCCAAGCTACGGCTCACCCGCTACATGATTTCAGATGCCGTCGCCGTTGAGCAAGACCTCCAGGGTGGCCAGTTTGGCACCGAAAAGATCATTGATATCATGATAACCTACTACGAGGTGAGTCATCCGCCGGCCTGGAAGTGCAGTCCAGCCAACAGACTAACCGAATAGATGTGCCGATGCACGTTCGCCGACAATCTGATCAACCTTGCTATCGAGAGCTGCCTTGTGTGCGACATTCCCAACATCCTCACACCAACTACAGTTGCTAGCATGACCGAAGAAAGACTAGAAGAGCTGGCCGCCGAATCCGCCGACGCCCAATCCCGGAGGAAGCAGCTCGAGGGAGAACTCGTTATTCTACGTAACGGCCTCGCGCAATGTCGACGCTACCGAACAAGGGTAGCGACAAGTCAGTCATGAAACTCTTGGATATGTATCGAGGACTAATGCATCTTATCAGCTATCCCGTCACGAACCAAGCCGCCTTCCTTTCCAGTAGGTGAGTAGACTTCTTCCCCCCCCGAACAAGAACTCACAACCCCTAGGCCCCGACAAGACGACCTCGTCTATGTTCCCCCCAGCTACCCATCCAACACAGCCGCGGAGCCTCCTTCAAACAACACTAGCTCAAGTGTCCCCAAGAACCCCCGAAAAGGTAAACACAACACCCGAAAAGGATTCCTTTAATTTCAATACGGCTCCAAAGGCCAATTGCCACTTGGCCTCAGCCCCAACTACACCATCCAAGGGCTCTGGAAGCGAAGATTTCAAGGCACCTGGACCGTCCGCCGATTCAACGCCAAAGACATCGTTGTTCTCGACCAAAACGGACAAATGGCCAGAGGCAAATGGCTCCCTTTTCAGTACGACTACCTCGTCAGGTTTCTCAGGTTTCTCAGGTACGTCCAATGATAAAAGAAAACGCAGGCAGAACCAATACTAATACTCGCTGGATAAATTCAGCTTTTGATAGCGACGGACAGTATTCTCCGATATATATGGGCAACGCACGTCGTCAGTATCTCAAGCCGGTTTTAGCCAAAACAAAAGAATGGCCAGAGGTAAATGGCCCTCTTTTCAGTACGACTGCCTCGATAGGTTTCTTAGGTACGTTTAATGATAAAAGAAAAGCAGGCAGAACCAATACTAATACTCACTGGATAAATTCAGCTCTTAACAGCGACAGAAAGTATTCTCCGACCTATTTAGGCAACCTACCTCCTCAGTATTTCGAGCCACAAGCAAGGTCTTTTTTTATCGAAGGTGGTTTTGGCTCTACCTCGCTATCTTATTGTCACAACATCTGCATGACCGAGGGATTAAAGAAATGGTCACCAGAGGAGCTTAGGCTGGGACGTAATTTCCTCTAGACGACGGGTCGTTGTGGAGAACTTTTACGTAGAGATGTAATACAGTCGTATGGTAACCAAGCCGTGCCAAGAACCATCGCAATTAGACAAAAGCGTAAATTCTCTTTCTAATGTCTAAGCTATATCTCTATCATGGCATATCCGTGGGGTAGTCTTGGGCGTATGACTTGAGAGTGTGCCAACATGGATGTAGCCAAGCAAACGCTCCCCCGCAAAACACACAAATCTAGGATCCAGCGTTGACAACTGGCTGCTCAGTCAAAGTACTTTTGAGTCTTTGCAAAGTGCATTCCAGCGGCAAAATGATACAGCTTAGCAGCGATGACCATGCCCTCCTGCTTCGAGTATTCGACGAGCCGGTCGTAGAACTCCGACAGAGGCACCACGACCCGCTGGATGTGCTCACCGTCGTCCAGACGCTGCTGAGGCTCCTCGTCGGTGTCGCTGAGCTGGGCCTCGACCATAACCAGCTGCATATTGGCGTTTGTCATCCCCGGATCCGCAGCCACGGGCGGGCTGAGACTCAACACTCGGCAGTCATATCCTGTCTCCTCCTTGAACTCTCGAATCGCCGCTTGCTCGATAGTCTCTTCGGCATCGATGAGGCCAGCCGGCCACTCCACGGTGTAGGCATTCAGCGGGGGTCGGTACTGGATGACGAGCATGGTAGAGGGGGGTTTTGATGGATGAAGAAGGATGTTGCCCATCGCGACGGCATCAACGCCGGCCTTGCCCCTCGTCTTTCGAGTAGCCACCTCCCAAGTGCGGGCCTTGCCGACCTGATCGATGTACTCGATCTTCTTGAGGGCCACCCACTTGGCCTCTTCAGGTGAGAGGTCAGAGATTTTGGTGATGACGGGCTCTTGTATTTTAGCTGACATTTTGTCGGAGAACGAGGTCATAGATGGGGTTCGGGGCTGAGAAAGGGTTGAATCGAGTTGATCGTTCCAAAGTGCAAATGATATTGCCGCAACTCAACGTGAGAGAATGCTGGCCGACAGCGGAGGGAAGAAGAGTTGACGGGGAAGGCAATAGGAAGTTAGCCAGTCTCCGTCAGAATTAGAAAGCCGTAGTAGAACTGAGGGTTGGGGGGCTAAGAAAGTGCTGGTGGACTTGGTGATGAAGATAGTGATGAAGGTGAGTTTTGGACGAGACGTGATTGGCAAAGGATTTGGATATGGTGAAATATAGTGCGGGACACTGTGAGCACACTGTATTACAGAAGCAATAGGCAACAAGGCGGACCTTAGTTATTTCAGGTTCTATTTTACTTGCACTCATATCCAACCCCAGGTTTCTACAGTATACCAGTAATATCCAAAAGGTCTCGCCTCTCCAAGTACTTCTCTCAACACAACCTTATCACGCATTCTTCTTCTCAAAATCGGCACCGCCGCCAATTCTTCCAAACACCCCCAACACAGTCAGCCACCGATTGATGTTCAGAAATGCGCTCACGCCGACACCTCCAATCATCATGTCGTTGTAGCTGGCAAAGTCCCAAAAGTATTCGGGTCCGGCGCCGCGATAAACAGAGTAGATGTGGCCGAAATCAGCAAACCCAACTGCGATTAGATACCAAATAGGGATCTCGCGGTGGCTCGTCCAGCAGCAAATCAGCGCCATAGGTGCCAGCAGGAGCAAGACATTCGCCATTTGCCAGTCAAGTACCTCGGCCTGGGGCGTAAAGTTTTCAATCGTTACGGGATGGGGTGTCTGGTCGGCATAGAACTTGAATGGATCGAGAAGAAAGGATACATAGGCCCAGACACTGTATTTCATTAGCATTTTAGACCCTGAATGAATCAATTAACTCACAGCAGCAGCGGCTCCACGACGCCGAACAGGAAAAATGGCCAGGTGGGAAGACAAGAAGTCATGATGGTTGGTGAAGGACGCTCAGGGGAATGCGTAACAGATGAGGGGGATTTAGGTCTGATTTGAGACAGAAATAATACTAATAACGAGCCGTTTAAATATGTTGATGAAGGGACAACTGAAGATTTTTGTTGAAATGATGACAGGTTAAAATCAGCAGCGTCAGCATCGGTTCTTAGTTTCATCATCCTCCTCAGACTACTCAACTAGTTGAATATGGAGGACCCAATCCCTCGATAGACGAATAAGCCATACATGTGGGGCAACCCCCCTTCACAAGAGGGCGTTGATATCAAGCCCTCCTCCTTCTAAGAACATCCAATTATTAGTGCTGAAAAGACTGAAAAATCAATCTATATAAACCCTTGTCTCGTCCTCATTCCCCTCTCATCCCAATTCCTATCGTGTCATTGGAAATCATCAGTCTCTAATTGAACCACAGACATGGCATTCTTCCAGAGCAGAACCCCCCTCCAACTCGGCCAACGCCGTCCAGCAACTATGATAAGGAGGCCGGTGACGTTGATATCTTACCAGCGGGTAAACATCTCAACTCGCGACATGACACCATCGGACCTGAAGAAACTCCGGGTTAACACTCCTCGAATGATGGACACATTGCATCATACATGTTCCTGGGGAACCGGAAGTCGATGGGGAAGGCATGAACAACTCTTTTTCATCAACCAGCGGTTATCTGACAACTTACATAGTAACCCTACTGACACTGGAATGTCCCGTCTAGCGCTTTCTGACAGCGACAAGAAGGCCCGAGATTGGTTCATTGAAACGACCGAGGCTCTTGGCTGTAAGACAACAGTCGATTCCATCGGAAACATCTTTGCAGTTCGTCCTGGTCGTCAGTCGGGTCCTCCTACCTTTGCAGGCTCTCATTTGGATACCCAACCTACGGGCGGCCGCTATGACGGTATTCTCGGCGTTCTAGCCGGCATTGAAATGCTGAAAGTACTGAAAGAAAACAATGTCGAAACAGAGTTTCCCGTTGGTGTTGTGAACTGGACCAAGTAAGTTGCTCAGCGTAAGACACCGACTACTTGTTCTGACTCTCGCAGCGAGGAGGGCGCCCGCTTCCCTATCAGCATGATGGCTTCCGGAGTATGGGCCGAAGAGATCCCCCTTGAACGTGCCCATTCCTCGAAAGAAGTTGCAGGAGCTGCAACCGTCAGATCTGAGCTGGAGAGAATCGGTTACCTTGGTGAAACCCTTGCCAGCTACAAGGCGACCCCGATGGCTGCGCATTTCGAGCTTCACATTGAACAAGGGCCGATTCTCGAACGAACGCAAAAGAAGATTGGAGTTGTCCAGGGAGTGCAGGCGTACAAGTGGCTGCATTTGACCATCCAAGGACGAGGTGAGTATTCCGGCCCAGGTCGAAACGAAAGGCTGACGAGTAAGATGCCCACACTGGTTCAACTCCGTTAACTGACCGAGCCGACGCTCTCCTCCTGGCCGCCCGACTCATCACCCATTCCCATCGTCTTGCGACCAAACACAGCGCTCTGGCTTCTACCGGTATTCTAAACCTCACTCCAGGCAGCACAAACACGATCCCGGGTAATGTCGGTTTCACGCTTGACATCAGAGCGCCTGCAGACGAAACCGTGGAAGCGCTCGAGAAGGATATAAGGCGCGACTTTGAACTCCTGGCTCGCGGAACTGACGTCGGTGGGCTTCTGGCTGGCTCGACGCCGGGCTTGCCCCTGTCTTTGAGCTGGCGAACGGACACGGTCTCTGCGGCTACTAAATTCCACCCAGACTGTATTCAGGCTGTTCGAGAGTCTGCCGAGTCGGTCCTCGGAAGTCCAGACGAGATGGTTGACATTTCCAGCGGCGCTGGACATGATAGCGTGTACACAAGCAAACATTGCCCTACAACGATGATCTTCATTCCCTGCAAGGGAGGTGTCAGTCACAACCCAGAAGAGTACTCTACTCCGGAGGATTGCGCAATCGGGGCAGAAGTTCTCACTCAGGCTGTTGTGCGGTATGACCAGAAGAGACGTTAAGCAGTCATAGGATAGATCCAAATACTCAGAATGTGTTGTGTGGCATTCTATTATCTCGGCTCACGTTACTCTCACTGCTATTAGGTTCCAACCCTTCTTCCAGCTTTCGAAGCTTGCTTGGGGGTTAACTCGACAGCAAATCCCGTGTCGCTACTATGACCGTCAGTCATCAATGTAAGAGTCGCGCGAACAACAAAAGGTAACTAAAACAAGCGAAGTTGCTCCCGCTGTGCATACTCGAGTATCTTACTAGACAATCTCAATCAGTTTCCTTCCATCTTCCATATCCTCCAGGAAGTCATCATCCCTTAAGTCTTGAATATTATCAAAGAGAGCCTCCCTGCAATCTTGAAATGAAGCAAAAGGCACCTTTTTCTTAGGATCCTGGCTATCTCCCTCATCCATCCCGTCTGAAGACTCTTCCTCATCCATCGTGTCCGAGGACTCTTCTTCATCTATCCCGTCCGACTCTTCCTCATCTTCACTATCACTGTGGTCCTCCAACACAAAGACACCCAGCCGAACATACTGGCCTCGTCGAAGGGCTCGATGCAATACCAAACCTTCCATGCGCCAACCTTTGTTGAGAATAGGCAAAAGGTAAAAAGTGTCTGACACAATTACCCGAGAATTCCCTGGAAGCATTACCCAAAAGTCAGGTGTCGAAGTCCCTCCAGCATCAGCATCAATCACATGTGTTTTGCTGCCTAACGTCGCTGTAGGCTTGCAGTACTCATTTGTGATTGGAGTCCCCGTGGTGAAGTAACTTGAATCCCAGCTCACGTAGAACGGCATGTTGAGGGTATCGTCGCCTAGGGAGTATTCCAGTATCTGGCTCTCTCTATTCCAGACAACTTGGCACAGAAAGCCTCTCAGCAATAGAGAACCAGAGATAACTCTTCCAAAAGGATCCGCGTTCTCGTTCGTGACCGAAATGTGAATAATGTCAATGGTCCCATCATGAGCTGAAGAATCGCTTTCCAATGGGCACACGAGCACCGGTCCTCCAACGGAAGCCCACGACCAAGATGGAGCAACATACGTGTTTTCGAGCCTTCGACCATACTTTGATGACTCGGGAACGGGATGTCGGACTCCCCAACAGAGGCACACGGGAAAATCAGGACGCCAAAGGCCCGCGCAGTAGTCATCGTCTCGCAGTCTTCTGAGCTCGCGGGCTCGGCGGGAAATTCCGGAAACAGCTGGGAGTCTGTCTCCTGGATACGTTAAACAACAATCTGTATAACGTGCCAGCGTCCTCATCCATAACTGAGATGCCCAATGCGAGAGGTGCCACTGCGGGTTTACCAATGACCGGCTCAATGCGGTCTTGTTGAGAAAGGTCGCGCAATATTCCCTGTCAAAAAGACCTTGAATATAGCCTTCCGATTCATGTGCAGTAAAGCACTCCCAGTACATTTCAGGTCGTGCAAAATGAAGGATTCTCTGGGAAAGCATCCTCTCTTGGAAGACCCAACCACGGCTGTTGAGTGTCGTGGAACACACAAATCTGTACCAGGTGTCATCTAGAAAAGCGACGACACCTCGGGACTCGGTCTGTTTGGAACTCTCTGCAAAGACCTTCCGACAGCGTTGGGTAAATTTGGTTCGTGGAAATAACAACCCGTCCTCTGCTTTCTCAGCACCACTGGCTGAGAGGTTAAGAGTGCCCATTTCGTAGATATGATGCATAGAGGCGATTTCAGAAGCCTTCTCCTTTTCATCATCCTGATTAATGCAGACTGAATCAATCCAGAGGTATCGAAATCCGAGGCATCGTGTGACATAGATAGCATCCCTGAATGTCTTGGAACAGGGCATACTCAATAGCGATGGGGGGATCTCGATCAACCAGGCTTCTAGAGTGTTGGTTGATAGCAAGAGCGAAGGTTTACGGTCCCATCGATGACTGAGAGTCAGATACTCTGTTTCGACTGGAAGTTTGGAGGTTGAGCAGAGACATGTGGTTGGCATGACGTCAATGGAGAGCTTCGTGAGGTCGTCTTCTTTTTCCAACACATGTAGAGACGGGCAAGAAGCCCCATTGACTTCAGGATTGACGTCGATTAGGCGGAGAGGCAGCTGTCTGTCCTCCTCGGGATGCTCACATCCATAATGGCTCTCTATACATGTTGAGAGCCAAGATTTGATTTGGCTGATAGAGGACAAGGACCAAGCTGCGCCCGAAGTATCACCAATAGGGCTCTGAAGGTGTTCTTCATCTGTTCGAAGTCAGTTTAGGGCCAGAGGTGTCACTCATACCAAGCCTCACCCTTGTCTAGAGTATCGAAGCGTTTGAAGACAACGTCGACATTTAGTATCGTTGGACGATCTCGAAAATCCTCCCCGTTTTGTTTCACGGCAAGGAGTTGCACGGGTATGCCTGAGCAGGGGCTGTCCACTCTGTAGGCACAGATCTTGCCGTTTCGATCGCTCGCTATCTTAGATAGTGTCGGATTAAGGACATAGCTGAAGATGGTGCAGAGAGAGCAATTGGAGCCCGAAGATATCCATTCTGGTCCCTTCAGGGTTCTCGAGAACCCGTAGCCCTCGTCCTGGCCCCAAACCCAGTCAAAAATAGCGTCACACGCTTTGCAGAGAGCACTCGACGCCATACGAGGGGGTTTTGAGGGAGTCACAGATGAACAAAAGATTCCCAATATAAAAGAACGAGGGCGTTAGCCTTGTTCAAGCTGTGCCTAGTCAAGTAGATCGGGGAACAAGGCAAGGAAGAAAACAACTCAGGATGTTAGGCTGCAGTGAGATTGCCCAAAAGCGCCAGCCTCGACATCGCATAAATGCATATTAAGGAAAGCGATTTCTAACTAGCAGGCTGCTTTTTGGAGGTGATGCTTGGAGGACTCCAACTCCCAGACGTAGGAAGAGGTTGGTAATTGTTGGAGTTGACATTGACGTCCTGGCACACCGACAGCCTTGACGTATTTACAACTCGTCTCCGACTGGGATATGGATGGGAAACACGTCAAGACTCAAGGCGGCGCAAGGAGCCAGTCGTCATCATCCATCATCAGGTTGGTTCATATTCATTCGACTTGGTAGGTGTCATGTGCATCAAAAGTCTCCCATCCGCTCGCTCATCGATTCGCAAAAGGCCCCTGTCCGTTTCATCCTCATTCATCGCGTCTCAAGTACTTAGGGTAAGCCGTAACGCCAGTCCGATGCAGAGATCAAAACGCCCGCCCGCAGCCGTCAGCCCGTCCATCCTTCATTCTTCGTCCTTCATCGCCTTCCACGGCCGCCACCAGGCATACCGGGCATGCCGCCGCCCATACCCATCTGTTGCATCATCGCTTGCATGTCCATACCTCCGGGCATTCCACCTCCACCTCCTCCGCCGCCCCCTCCGCCCAGCATCCTCATCAGACTGCCCATGTCGGGCATGCCTCCAGCACCGCCCGCGCCGCCCATGCTCTGCAGACGCTTCTGCATCGCGGCCAGCTGCTGTGCCTTGTTGCCGCCACCCATGGCCTGTTGTGCCCTTTGCATGTTCTTCATGTTTCCGCCCATCTTCTTGGCCATGCCTGCCATCATGCGTTGTTGGGTAAGTAGGTCCTCCACCTCGCGCACCGATGTTCCTGAACCGCGCGCGATCCTCGTCATTCGAGTGGGCTGCTCAATCAGAATCTTGCCGTCCGAGTCGAGCTCCTTTTCTGTCATGGAGTCGCAGATGTAGATCATACGCTTGAGCTTGGCGCCTCCCTCCTCGTCGTCCATTGCTTGCATCATGTTGCTCATGCCGGGAATCATTCCAGCCATCTTTGACAGAGGACCCATCTTCATAATATTGGATAGTTGGTCCCGGAGATCGCGCACAGTAAAGATTCCTTCCTGAATGTGCTTAATGGTGTCCTTCTGGTTGAGATTGAGACTCTGCACATGCTCCATCAATCCCGCCATATCGCCCATACCCAGAAGCTTCTGCACAAACTGCTGGGGCGCAAATCGCTCGAAGTCTAGCATGTGCTCGCCAGTACCAATAAACACAATCGGAGTGTGCGTCGCTGCGACCGCAGATATGGCACCACCACCGTGGGCGTGGCCATCGGTCTTGGTGATGATAATGGCACCAAAGTCTGCCGCCTCTTTGAACGCCTTGGCTTGCGACTCGGCCTGCTGACCGATGGATGCATCGAGAACCATGATGGTTTCGTCCGGTCGAATGGCGTCCTGGATGTCCACCATCTCCTGGAACAGTGCAGACTCTTGACGGTGGCGACCGGATGTATCAACGATGATGACTTCAAACCGCTCCTTCTTGAACTGGTCGACACCGGCGCGAGCCACCACGGCGGGATCTGTCTCTGTTAGAGAACCGTAGTATGGGATTTTGGCCTTGGTCGCGTTCTGCTTCAACTGGTCGAAAGCACCAGCTCGGAAGGTATCGGCGCAAACCAGGCAAGACCGGAAACCCCTCGACTGATAGTGTCGCGCCAGCTTTGTACATGTCGTCGTCTTTCCCGCACCCTGCAGACCGACAAACATAATGACGTTGCTCTTTCCCTTCTTCGGTCGGAACGGCTCGGCGTGGGGATCGACCAGCTTCACAAGTTCATCGAACACGGCTTTCTGGATAAGGCGCTTCTTGTTCACGGCGGGGGGGAGTTCCTTGAAGTTTACGGTGCTGCGGATCGATTTTCGGAGCTGTCCAACGAGTCGAACGTTGACATCGGCTTCGAGGAGGGCCGAGCAAATCTCCTTGAGCATGGCATCGAAGGCCTAACGAGGGGTCAGTAGGGGGGACTTGGGGG
>JABFFI010001518.1:0-10663 GCA_013623725.1 Fusarium robinianum
ATGTGTATAAGAGAAAGAGATTAAATAACGTAAAAACTCTACTAGATATTTTTTTAAAACCATATACGAGAAAAAAAGTCCTAAGGAAACCCCTGGGATCAGAGATGTTTAAAAAGAACCACTCTTTACCCGACAAGCCCCCCCCCCCCCATTTCTTGAGGAAGCTGCGCTTCTCCTCACTCTTGATTTTCTCTCTTACGCATCTTCATATTCACCGTCTGGCCCTCTGTGATGGCCTTTGCCTTTCTTCTTCTTCCCTTCTCCTCTTGCTTTCTTCTCATGCCCGGCGCCTGAAACTCCTTCCGCCGCTTCACGTTCTTCTTTCCTCAACCCAGCAACGCCTGTCGCAAGGAAAGAGAACAAGGCGAGAAGAAGCATATCAAGGAGCCCTTTTCATCCGACGCGAAACCGACTCTGCCTTCTCAACTCCGCTATCTCGACTTTCAATCCACTTCATCTCGTCGCCGTCCCTGATATTCACCGGAGATCCTTCTCCCAAACCGAGTTTGCAGCCTCGAAACGGGAGGGAAAGGAATAGACAACCTCGCATTCAAGTTGACACCTGCCTATCAAAATTTGCGGCAAACGCTTTGTTCGAGGGGTTGGCGATACCAACTCGACAACGATATCACCATGGCTAGAGGAGGTCGCGGAGCAGGCCAGTCTCCTCGTCGGCCTGTCGACCTCACTGGAATCATTTCCATCGCTGAGAGGAATGACTTGACGACTTTGATGAACGCCATTACCGAGAAACTGCACAACGACATCAGCGTCATCTTTGACTCTCCGCCCGTCACCCCTATTCTTGGAGATCACGGTCATCATCACTGGCTGTCATTGCCACTCCAAAACCGCAAAGAAAACACCTTACCTCACTCCGGCTCGCAGAACAAAACAAATGGCATTGGAAAGCCGGATTCTAAACCTCTCGAGGTCATCAATGAAGGCAGGGGGGTCATCGCACCCCAGCTCGGGGAACTGAAGAAGGAAGCGCTCCTATTCTTCCGCAAGTGGCAGGCTGGCGTCCTCCAGCGTCTTCGAGACCTCAACGTAAATGACCCAAATGGGCCCCAGTCCAATACCCGTGGACGCGGCCGTGGTGCTGTTCGGGGTGTACGGGGCGCACGCGCTGGTCGGGGTGCCCGAGGAGGCCGAGGAGGACTTACTCTCGCAACAGGTAGGGTACATATTATCAGGCCTCCTAGAGGACTGAAAGATGAAAACGAGCGAAACCGCACAGCAAAGCTCTAACAAGCAGATAGGCCCTCCTCGAACTCCCTCGAATCATGTGGATCGCGAGCTGGCTCGCCGATTCACCCCTATTCCGACCGCACTCTGGACTCTCCCCTTGGAGAAGCGAAAACTCCTGCTACACATTGGCCTGCTTCTGGTTCTTTCTTTACAGGAATACAGCGCTTATTCCCGCCTCCTTCTTCTCAACTTGACATCCTCTCTCAACCTGCCGCTGAAGGCTTTTCAGGATCAGGAGATCCGCCTTGCACATGGCTTGAGCCAGCTCGCGGTTGACGCGGCCGCCGAGGCAGAGGCTGAAGAGAAGGAAGACGATACCAAGGCTACTAAGAAGCCCAAGGGGGGCCCTTCTGGATCCGGCTTTCGTTTGGCTTCCCAGCTTATCGCCGTTGGCATCGGAACTGCCCACGGAGGTTATGGCTTGAGGCTACCGACCGCAGCGGGCTTGCTTGGGCCCATGTCTGACAACGGGCTCAACGTTGGCCCGCTCTTTGGAATATACGGAACGAGGCCAACAAATAAGATGATCGAGTCCTTTACTCGGGAGATCCAGGACTTTGGTTTTGTGAGTTCTACTGACAACACCATGGCGGACTATGTCGACGCCAAGGCATTGCCATCGAAGCATCGGCGGCTGCGACTAGTCATCGCTGCGAATGGCTGGGTAACGGACAAGGAATCCGTGGTGCGGCCGTGGAGATTTGTTGGCAACCAAGCCGAGGTGTATGTTCTGAGATGGGAGATGACTGCCTTGTCGTGCCTGGGAACTGCGCTTGAAACTGTCACCAAGAGTGCCGCTTGGGGAGTGGCCAAGAGGGAAATCATTTCGCGGACGAGTAGGTGATACCCAAGAGACACAGCGAGCTGTCACTAATGGCATATAGTTTTCTCAAGCCTCATCGAGGCAACCTGGCCGGCCGAGCTGATGAAAGTCAGCAAGATCATCGACAATCCGTGGAGCATCGGAATGGTGCGCGCTGAGAAGGCTGGGACGCTGCTTGCTGATGCTATCATGCGCAGCAAGATTCAGGGGGACCGTCCCATATCCTTGATTGGATACAGTCTGGCGGCGCGGGCTATCTATGTCTGCCTCATGGTCCTCGCTGAACGGCGTCAGTTTGGCCTTATCGACTCGGTCGTCATGATGGGCACTCCGGCCCCTGCGGAGAGTCGTGTATGGCTAACGTTGAAGAGTGTCGTCTCGGGACGCCTGGTCAACGTCTACTCCGAGAGCGACTACCTCCTGGGCTTCCTTTACCGTACCTCCAACATTCACTTCGGCGTGGCGGGATTGCAGCAGATTCAGGGCGCGGACGGTGTCGAGAACCACAATGTTAGCGACCTTGTGAGTGGACACTTGCGATATTCATCCTTGACTGGGAAGATTCTGAAGGATATTGGTTGGGAGGATCTGAACTGGGATGCTTTCAAGGCGGACAGGGTGGCCAAGACCAAAGCCTCAAAGTAGGCCATGCAAGATGCGATGATGAGATGTGACGACGCGGGGGTGGACAACGACATGTCTTGACGAAGTGTGTGAAGGCAGGCATTGCTTTGTTTTGTTTTGTTTCATTCTTGTGTGGAGGAACTCGAGCTTTGTTGTGATATTACCGCCCAGGACATTCTAGGTATGATGCGTCATCATGGCTCAAGCACAGTATAAACGTCTTTATGTAAAAAGTCCAAGACTTTCCCAGACTCNNCCCCCCCCCCCCCCCCCATGGGCCCCCGAGATTTAGATCCCTAAGTACTGGATACCTCTAATCCTATTCCCAAGAGCAAAGAACAGTGATTCAAATTCCCGAATAATTGATATACTTTAGCGCTACAAATAGATTAAAATGCCTTGAGAATACTTTCTTTTCCTATTTGCCCTTCCCTCTCTCAACATGAACCTTGATCAGTTGAGCTACCTGACCTTATTGTCCATCTCCTGAACAGCTAACTACTACTCGTATGCCTCACCATGAGATTATTTCACTATCATCAACGTTGTATGATTCTAGGAAATCATTTACGAGTTGGCGATATTAGCAAAGTCTCTATTCATTCTTCATGCCTTGATGCCGATGATGCATGCATGCCCACGCCATCCGTGTATCTCTGTGCCGCATGTTACAGACGAGAAGAAAAATGTCAACCAAAGCGTCCAGCCAGATGAAGCAGCCCGGGAATCCAATGTCTTTCTATCAAAAGCGGCAATTCAATGTGCCCCTTCACCCCAGTGTCCGCGGCTAGCATGCTTCTCTCTCTCGCCTATTTCTTGTCTTCCCCTCGTATTTCCTCTCCCTGTTTGACTTCTGGCCCGCCAGCTTCATACACTCCAATTATCTTCTGTGATTCTCTCTCTGTTGTCTGATGCCGACGCCGATGCCGATGTTCCCTCCTTGTCTCTGTCTCTCTCTACCGCTGCCTCTGTCCTCGGAAAAAAGAAACGAGAAAGAAATAAAAAAAAAACTAAGTAGTCATCATCCTAGATTACAAACGTGGTATCGTACATGGTTTACCTCCATTCCCTTGTTTTTGTTCCAGGTTTGCACTCGCCTCCTCTTTATGAATCCCCGCTAGGCCACCGTCCCGTTGGACAGGAGAGGAGATGGCGGCCGTGGCGGCGGGGGGTTAGTGTGTTTCTCATTATGCGTGTATGTTGTGAGGTTTCCCCTCAGTCTTGGAGGGGGAGGGGGTTGAAGTTGATGGCTGTCTCATGGTTGGGGCGGTCCGGGTTGGGTTGTCTTGTCGACTCGAATCTCATGCTTCTGTCCTGTAAGGATCGCTCTGCGATGCCGGTTTCACTTCAGGTTGTAGGTGTAGTGCCGAGCATGCTGGGTACCTGTTTCCGGATGAGGCCGCGGGCGCCACGAGGCTCGACACGGGGCAGGCCTTGGATGGAGCGAGGCTCACGCATGAGGGAGCGGTCGAGGCGGGCGGGGACGCGGGTCACGACCGTCCGATACTCGCCGGGGAAGCTGCCCTTGGGGAGCGGGACCGAAGCCGTCCGCCAAATGTGGTCCGAGGCGTCAGCGAGATAGGGCGGGACCTTGCCGGAACGAGACGCAGCGCCGTAGGTCGGCTGCTGGATAGAAAGACCGTGTGAGGCACGGATGGTCGAGAGACGGGAGAGTCCTGTTGACAGACCAGTCCGGCCTCGGGCCTTCTTCGCCATGATGATCTCGTCGAAGAGACGGATGGTAGGGTCATTGGCCGGGTTGGTTTCTCGGTCATGGATAAACTCGTTGAAGCCTATGTGGAGGGTCAGTATACCGGAAAAGCCTGGGGCTAGGGAAATGCTCACCTTGCGTCTCTCGCAGCATCGTCGCGTACTCATGCTGCTCATAGGGAAGACTCTTCATGAAGCCGTCCATGTCAAACGCAAACAACTGACCATTGCTCTTCTGTTGCCTTGAAGGCCGCCCGAGATACTTGCGGTACGTGTACAAGAGGCTCGCAAGGCACCGGACGAAGGCCGCTCGAACACGGTCTGCGTGGAAGGCCTCGGGACAAACGAGGGAAACGAAGCCGAGACATCTTCCGTGGGCAAATGTCTTGCAGCTGTTGCACTTGTAGATACCATCCCCCTCAGCATGCTCGTTGCAGATGGTGCAGATCGAGGTATTGTCTCGGGGGCCCCAGTTGAAGCAGTGTCCTTCCACCCAGACCGTGGTCTCGGTGTTTTGGACAGGCTGGATCTGCATGCTGGGCATGATGGTCGAGGCAGCGAGCGTGGACTGCGCATAGGTGGACGGGGCATACCCTCCACCATAACCGCCCCCATGGCCACCGCCGTAGCCACCGCCGTACCCAGCCCCGAAGGATGTCTGGGAATCCACAGAGATGGCCGAGATGGACAGGTTTGCTTGATGGCCGTTGAGGAACGGAAGACTTGGCCTATGAAATGGCTGGTGCTTATCCAGGCCAAACGACGAGCTGCGCCTCATCTTCTCATCGCCAAAGTGACCGGAGCGCTTCTCTCGGAGGGTGGCCGTGAGCGCGAAGCCCGAGTCGCTCCGAGAGACTGGCGTCGAGGGCATGGGAGGGAACGTCATCGACACGGGCGAAACAGAAGACTGAGGGCTCGTCTTGCCGGACTTGCTGGTGCTGGGCCTGTCCGACCTGCCATTTTCCACTCTGGCCGAAGCAAAGGCATTAAAGATGGGCGGGTGCATCTCGCCAGGAGGGTCTGGCTCTCCGAAGTTAGAGGAGCTTTGCGACACCCACTTGCCCAATGTGCTGCGGGATGTGGAAGATCTGAACAGCGAACCGTTCTCGCTCGAGAAGGCATCATAGGGAAAGGACTCCATGGCGTATGGAGGTGGCCCGACTGCGACACCATATCGGAGCTTGTGAGGAGCCGCGACTTGCAGGAGAGACATGAGCTTCCTTCGGGCCTGTCGTGGCAGGCGAATTGGCTGTGCCGTCGCGTCGATCGTATCCTTATCCAAATCGACAAGAACGTAGTCATCTTCCGGGAGTTCAATCTTCTCATAACGGCGTTCGATACCCACGATGTAAGGACAGGGGGCCTCGAGAGCCGAGAGGAGACGTGCAGGGAGCACAGGGATGAAGATGCTCGACCACTTGAAGGGGTACAGCAGGTTCGCGAGAGCGTGGCATGCAAGGTGCAGCATGCTGGTGTGAGAGGAGAGGAAGATGATGCGGGATTCGGACATGGCATATTCAAACAGCGCAACGATGTTTTCCAGTGAGAGGCTTCGGAACAAGGCGTAAATGTCGATCGTCCTGGAGCCTGGGAGCTCGTTGTAAGCCTCCTTTCGGGCGTGCAGCCGCAGCTCCCGCACCCCCAACTCCACCTGCGTCGTTGAACCCAACGGGTTGAACGCCTCGGTGCACAGGTTGACCACATATCGCTCCAGGGGCTGCCACCGCCCGACCTTGGGTGAGCTCGGGGGGATTCTGAGCACTCCACCGTCGGTCATGGGGGTGATGATGGCCTTGAGCCATTCTTTCCAGAAGGACATATTGGCCGTATCTCGACCCAAGATGCCGTACGCACGGGGGGTCCAGAGACCGCTCTCGCCTGTCGTGAGGCCCTCAATCTTGGATGCGGCACCGTGTCTCAGGGGCCTTAGCATGTCCGTCATGAGGGAGATCTTTTCCTCTACGGTGCTGATCTCGTCTTCGAGTCTCTCGCGAGCGGGCGAGCCCGAGGGAATGGTCGGCAGCTTGGAAAGCAGCTGCGAGAGGTGCGTTCGTTCGCCGGCTAGTCGGACTCCGAGGCTCGCAGCAAGTTCCCGTTCCTCGTTCGACATGTGGCTCTGTCGCCACTGCTCACACTTCTTTTCCACCTCTTCAGCCAGATCGGCGGTCAGGGCCGTCCAAATGATGATGGTGATGCCGTACAGCTTGGAATTGTCGTCCGAGGTCATGGTGAAGCCATGCCATGTGGATCGCGGCCGGTCGTCGGAGGAGACGATCTGGATGTCGTTGGGGAAGGCAAACATGGGCACATAGTCCGGAAACTTTCCTCGCCGGGCTCTTTCGCTGGACTCTTGGGGCGGATATCGATCGAGGAGCACAGGCTCGAAACGTCGCTTGAGAGGGTGCATATCGGGATCGGTGTTGAGCGGCTCAGGGGGTGGTATTACAGAATTATAGTTACTTAGTCGCTTCGCGGTGCGGATCGACGCTGAACTTGGGCGTTAGTCAACAACTCTATCACGAATCTGCGGGCCGGAGCTGGGATTGTGCCCGTCGATGCGTCATAAGAAGGGTAGAAGGGTAGAGAAGGGGTCAACAAACCTGCCCGATTTGCGGTGACTCTGGTGCTGGGCTGCTTTCGCAAGCTGTTCATGTCCCTAAAACTCATCTTGCGGCGGATGCTACCCTTAATGCTCCTGAGTGGACTGAGCCTGCCACTATCACTCTCCTCTGCCTTGATTCTCTCGGCCCGGGGGTTCACCATGGGAACCCGAGCTTGGACCTTTGCGCCGGCACTGAAGGTCAAGTCCTCGAGAAAGACCTCGCGCTCGGCAGCGAACTTGACTAGAGCCTTATCAAAGTCCAAGTCGCCCATGAGGCCGGCGCCGTCGCCGGTGATACCGTTGGAGATGAAGCCATTGGTGCCACCAGGAGTAGGAGGATTCAACGGACGAATGGTGGCACTGCTGCGATTGCTCTTGGTATTGCCGTCGGTCTCGTCGAGGGTCTGGATAGAGAAACGATCTGTGAGGGAGATTCTGGAGAGTCGATGTGTTGAGCTGTGTCGCGAGTGCCGTGCGTTGGCTCTGGACTGACTGCCGTTGGTGAAATCATCCTCGGGTTCGCCATCTTCAGCGATGGTCGATTCGACGGGGGCAGCAGGCGGCTGCGGCGACGGACCGTCGTTGTAAGATACCGACTCTACGCCGGCAATCCAGAAATAGTCGGCGAGAGGGGTCGACGAGGTCTCCATGACATGTCAATTGTCGCGTCTAGGCCGCAGATCGGCGAGAGTTGGGAGGAGATGGAGTGTCGTAGAGTAGAGCGGTCGAAACACTCTCGAAGGATGTTGCCTCGACTGGCTTTGGTGATGGTCAACGGACCAAGACGCTCGACGGGCACTGAGATATCTTGGTCAGAGTCCGATACGGAGAGAGAAGAATGGCAAAAAGGTGCCTCTATCAGGGGGAGGCGACAGCAGCGACAGTAGCGACAGGCCGTAAAATCAACCTTGAGCGACTTACGAGGAACGAGCGAGTCTGGCGGGAGAAGGGGGGTGTGTCGTCGGAGAATCGGGAGTGGAGGAGAGGGGAGATAGAGGAGCCAGTCGCCCAGCGCAGGCCGCGAGCGAAGGTAAGGCAAAGTCGAAAGGACGAAGCTAAGGTAGTGGGTATTTAGGCGCCCTCAAGAAAGCGGAGGAACGGGGATGTGGGAGAAACCGAAGAAGAGAGGCAGAACGGAAAAGGAACCCAAGTTGAAAAGAGAGAGAAAAAAGAGAGAGACGAGAGACGATGATGATGATGAGTGAGGATGGGAGAGAATGGAGATGGATTTGGCGACCGAAAAAAAAAATAGACAGGAGAGTAGGTACTGTACCTGGCTATGCAGCACAAGTGAGGTGCTGGGCTTCCAAGGTTGGACAGCCGCCTGAGTTGTACCTGAACCAGGCCGGACGTGGGCAGGCAGCCTGTGGTTGTGAAAGTGTACCTGTAAGGGTACCTAAGAATACCTGACGGTGCTGGTACCCGATACCCACCTCCACTCTTTGTCGAGCACGGTGACGACAGGGGTTACAGGCCCAAGCCCTGCCAGCGACGGGCTTCCATCTTGAGGCACTGACTGACGGTGGTGGTGGCAGGGGGGACACACACACACACACACACAAACCGTCTCTCTGGACAACATGAACGACAAGTCGACGGTGTGGGATGGGGGAGGGCGGCGGCCGGGGTGGGCGCTTTTTTGGGGCGTTGCAGGGGTTTCCCAGGGGACTCAGCAGGGTATCACAGAATTCTTGAGGGCTTCTAGGGGCAACGACGGGGACAAGAGGTCGTCCAGTGTTTGATAGCGGAAGTATTGAATGGAGTATTCCTCTGGCCGCCGACAGAGTCCGTATAGAGATATATCCTAGACACCGATGCCCCCTAACCCACACTCTCTTCATATCTCCCCCCCCGTCTCTCTCTTGTCAAGTCTTCCCATCCGTCATCTCATCCAATATCAGCCCTCTTGAAGGAGCCAACTGCTGCGCGCTGATGCCCACCACTTTTCCGGCCTGACACCAGCTGGGGGACTAACCATCCATTCATACCGTCCACCCCAAACCAGATGTAGACAGGGGCCAGTGCATCCAACACAAAGAGAGTCCAGAGCACCGACCACAACAAATAGATACTTACCTACCTAGGTACCTACCCAGAGCTCGTGATGGTGGACGGTTCTGTAACTGACATGAGGTACGGGTCGGTACCTGGCTGCCTAGGTATCTGTACATGTCTGACAGAGGTCCTGGCCTGATTTGGGGTTGGCGCATCCAAAGGAGAAGCCCCCGAGGGGCACAAGAAAAAAAAGAAGAAGAGTCGATGCTGCCATTCGATGATGCATCCCTATCTTCATCTCCAACTCATCCCGCTGATCCCGCCCATCCCCAAAACATACTGTACATTCATCACCCTCAGCGACTCGTGCGCACACACACGCGCGCACACACGCACACACACACGCCCCCTATCCGGCGCACTGCTCCGCCAGTGAGGACACGATGTACCTTCAGTTGGATCAAGGTATCATCAGCCTCAGGGGGGCCACAAGCAAGCAAACCTTTGCGCCAGCGTCTCCACGAGCCATGATGGGCTCTGATGGTCCTTTGCGGGTGCTTCCTTGATGCCGGGGGTGCCGCCATGCAAGTACAATCGTGGCTTGGATGTACCTACATAGTACATATCATCCAGTGGGCGCGCGGGCTCCCCCCACCAACCGCCGGTTCACAGTGTGGTATCGGCAGCGTCGTCCGTCTATCGTGCGGCAGAAAGTGGTACTCGTTGTCTCGTCTCAGTCCCCTCCTCTCTCTCTCCAGATGCAGCAGCTAGGTCCACTCTGGTCTCCGCCAAGGTCCCATCAGCTACAAGTGAGGTAAGGCCCGACGTACCTGACGTGGTGGTGGGTGGCCCGGGGCTGAGAACAACGACAGCGATTCCAGAGTGCATAGCAAAGCCAACAACGATCAATGGGTTCGTTCTCGCGCAGTCCAGGAACCCAACAGTCTCCATCTAGCCCGGGGTCTTAGCACGAGGATAAGCACATCGCCTCAACCTCTGCGTGCGTGTGGATGCACAGAGCATGGCGAGGCCAAAAAGGATCTGGCTGGCTGCAATATGTGATTGCGAGTGATTTTGGGACACCCATCCTCATCGCATCTGCGTGGCAGCCCGCATCTGCATTAACAGCCCGGGGACATGCATGCTGCTGACTCGGCGAAACGGCAACGGCCAGCGCTTGAATCCCTCAACCGATGAGTTGTCTCGAAACATGGGATAGAGGTGGTGTCGTGTGTGTTGTGTCGTGTCGTCACGGGCAAAGCCACTCTGGTTGTTTTGAGAATGCTGAGAGGAACTTGGAAGTAGGTAGTGATAGGTAAGTCGAGTGATATGTCCCGACGGAGTAGCGTGAGCTCCCAACAACATCCGGGTGCAGTAGCAGAAGTAGCGTGCGTGGAGGAGCAAGAAGCATGCGGTGCTACCTGCGTATGAGATGCAATCCAATGTGGCTAACAACCTCCAAGGTCACACACAGAACCCACAATCCGGCTCCGGGACCCGGCTCCAGGTGAGTGAGTGAGGTCTAGATCCATGCGTCAAGGGCCGGCGGCCCTTCGAAGCGGGCTCGTTGATACTTGCAGAACAAATTACGATGTATTGTTTCGAGAACAAGAAGAGACGTGATCCTTGGGAAGTCCCAGGGACACATTCTCCCCCCC